>JAGDQP010038859.1:0-17979 GCA_022664845.1 Lepisma saccharinum
GTATATTAGCTTACTTTTTCATATCTATTAGATGTATTGAACGTCTAAATTATATCTCTATTATACGTATATTATACGTGTTTGTGCTATGTGGGTAGATATGAATAACAATATATAAAAGAAAACCATTACAAACTACAATTATAAATTAACGACTATTACAAAAATTTACATAGTCGTATATTTTGTAGAACACATTTTGAAGAAAAAGAGCTTTTAACATTTTTTGGAACCTTTGAATATTATTTTCCTTTTATTTTGAATGGTAGCATATTACATAAATGCTTTCGAGCATAATCTACACCTTTTTGATATAATGTTGTATTATGATTATTTATATGGAAAACATTTTTTTTTTGTCTCGTATAGTAGTTATGTATATCTCTGTCCATGATATAGTTAACATGCTTTTTAATATATGTAACAAGTTCGTACAGGTAAATACAAGGTAGCGGAATGATTTGTAACGATTTAAACTTTTGCTTACATGGTGTGTTTGGTTTTTTACATGCTATTATACGAACAACTCTTTTCTGTAATTTAAAAATGTCTGTGCTCTTGTGAGAGTTTCTCCAAACGATTACTCCATATCGTAGCAGTGAATGGAATGAAGCATAATAGAGTGATTTTGCTGTTTGTTAATTTACTTTCTGCCTTATAGATCTTATGGCATAACATAGTTTGCTTAATTTAAGTACCAAACATTTTAAATATCTTCCCAGTTCATGTCCTTGTCCAGTGTTAGTCCCAAAAATACCCCACATAGCAAAATGTCGTCCCAGGAATATCTAACGGATCTCCTGGCAGGATATCGGGACGTCCTGTTTAAGTCCCGTTTACATCCATGGGACGTATAGTTATAATTAATCCTTCGTATTACTATACGAAGGCATATCCTTCGTATAGTTATAATTAATTAAATTATAATAATGTCGATTTAATTTATAGAAATTGCAGGTAGGTAATCCCGCACGGCTTTCCGGGGGACATCCAGGGGACCTCCATACGGGATGAACTGTTTGTATTGCCCACAGAGTTATCCCACGGACGTCCTTAGGACATCGCTATGGGAGCTTGAGAAATCTGACGTTAATGGGATCTAAATGGGACGTCCCAGGGATGTACTCTGCTATGTGGGACGCTACTATTCACAAAACTTACGTTTTTGTTATGAAACGAGAGTGCAAGCTGTGGTGTAATATGTTGATCTGAAATATGAACGCATGCGTTTTATCAGCAATTAATATTAAGCCATAGTGATAGATCTTCTAATGCCTTTTTACTATTACTATAAAGCCAGTTTTCATCTTTACCACATATTAATACAGATGTATCATCTGCAAATAATGTTGTATTGGTTGCGTTTATATTTATAGGAATATCATTAATATATATAAGAAATAACAAGGGACCAGTACAGACCCTTGAGGAACTCCATATTTAATTTATTTTTCATCTGATAAGCATGTTTCTATAGTGTTATTATTTATATAAGATATTTCGACTGCTTGTTTTCTCCCAGTTAGATACGATTTGAACCAATTGTATGCTATTCCCCTTATTCCACAATTATGCATTTTCTTAAGCAAGATATTCTGTCAAAAGCCTTCGTTAAATCAATGAATAAGCCTACACAAAGAAATTTGTTATCCAAAAGTTCTGAAATTTTTCCCATGACCCATGACACTAAAAATGCAAGGAAACAATAATAAATGTGAACACATTGTGACACTTTGTGACAAAATGGATACTGGAGCACAGGAATAATCTTGGAAGGGATACACAAACTCTGTGGTAACTGAAAAATTCTACGATTTACCTAAGTTTGTAAAGTATACTAGAATTCACAGAAGTCAGATACAGCAAACGTACGGAAACGCATTGTGCGAATTAACAGGGAGATGAGGGAGAAGTTTCCCTGGAAGTCTGCATGTCGGAACAGGTATCCGTTTCGTAAATAGAAATGATTTCAATCAATATGTTCATGATAGAAGTGTTGACGTTAAGCAACAAGATAAAGACTTAAATCGACATGACATTAGACGATAATATAATCCCTTTTAAGTATTCCCGATCGGGAAAGACAAACGCTTATGACGAAACAAAACTCCATGTTACTCTGTTTATAACAACACAAATCTGACAAAGGAACATCTAAATTCCAGAGACTATCTCCATTTGAAAAATACTTTGTGAATGGCTAAAACGTGAACTCAAATTACGCCTTTACCATCGAGCTCTACGTAATAATGGAGTGACTACTTAGTGTTGATAGGTAGACTCTAGAGCAAATATTTAAACTCGTTTATCCACTTCCAGTGTAATCCAATGCTAAGGATGTATTGTATGCGTTTATATTTGTGACGGATAACATGAAATTCTCTGTTCAGACTGGATGACGGGAAGATGTCCGATACTGAAGACGAACTATGTTATTTATAGCTGCATCTCGTCTTTCTGTACTTTTATTCACCAATATTTACGATATTTATAATTCTTATAATACACAGGGTAGGGGACAGATAGGGATATAAAAAAGAAGTAATTGATATAGAGAGGGGAGACAAGAGCAGGGATGTTGGACAATTGGAATGTTTAAAAATAATACACAAACTTTCTGAATGAAAGGAGATAGGTAAGAATATATACAAATTAATGTTCAAATGTAATATGGTAATACATGTTTTATAAAATTTTATCTTAAAATTCTCGCACCTGAAGCGATGTCACAGCATGTATCCAGTTTACATGCTCTGGAGAATAATAACTAAATTTTCATAACCTACAGGACCTTTCTAGGAGGGTGCTTCGCCATTTTCTTGGGTGGTAATACCAGCGACTGGTGTAGGAGCTAAAGTCCCCTTCTAAAGTCACTTAAAGAGAACTCCATGATAAATGCAATTACCAGAGACATATTGACAGAAGTTATTTTTTTACACAAATAATATGAAATTTGGCATTAGTGTGAAAAAATATGAATGTTTTAAATCTGTAACGTTATTTTGGCAACGCACCTCCTAAACGATGGAAAAGAGGAGTAACAAAGGGAAGCGTTATAAACAATCAATATTTTTTTAGAATGCCAATGAGCGTCAAATTAATAGCAAATAGTACAGAATAAATGCTCCGATGCTATCTATGCCACTTGCATCAGTCAGTATCTGTCTAGGCCTGCAGCCCCTTTCCAAGAATCGCTTAAGAAACGACACGGTAAATGTCCTCAGCAAGACCATAGCGTGAAAAGCTATTTTTTTTTTCAAAAGTAAAGTGAATTTTGAGATTCTTTTAAAGAAATTCAGATTTTTTTACATTTGCGTGGATATGTTGGCAAGGCCGATTTAGAAGGGGCATAGAGAATGTTACAAAAACTAAAAAATGTCCGGCCCGGCGTAAGATTTGGACCTACAGAAATGCTAAATTTCACATTGAACAAAAAATTAGGTTCTGTGAATATATCCGTGCTGAATATATTTGCCGTGAAGTTCTTTTAATTGTTTCTTTCAAGGGTTCTATAGTCAACAAAACAGACACTGGCTCATGCAATTAACATCGGAGCGTTAATGCTGTGACTTTCCGATTATTTTGAAGCTCATTGGCATTCCGCCTTGCCCAATTGGAATATTTGTGACGCTCGACTAACTTTTTGTGCTACTAACTAACCCTTTGTGCTCCTTTGTTGTCAAAATAACATTCCAGGTTTTTTTTTAAATCATACATTTTTCTACAATAACTGCAAATTTAACATTATTTGTTACAAAATATATTTTGCCAGTATTGTAAGTGTAAGGGCATTTACTGTGAAGTCCTTTTTAACTGACTTTTGGAACGAGGGTGTAACCCCAGTCTCAAACACTGGCACATGCAAGTAGCATCGGATCATTAATTTTGTTAGTTTTGCGATTAATCTGACGCTCATTTGCATTACTCAAAGATTTTTTTTTAACATTCCACCCCCTTCGTTACGTTCTTGCTGGCCTTTAAGACTGTGCGTTACAAAAAAATACATTGACAATTTGCAAAACTCAGTAGTTTCTACAAGAATGCTACATTTCACATTGTGCAAAATATTTAGTTTCTACCAGTATGTCTCTGCTGGTAAGGTCATTGGTCATATACCGGTTATTAGTGTTTGTCAAACGCCGTGTTGGTTCAACGCCGTGCTGGTCCAACATCGTGTTGGTTGAACTGCGTTAGACCAACACGGCATTGGACCAACAATAAAATTGACAACGCCCCAGATATATAAAACTTAAAAGATAATAAAAAATGATCTTAAATTATTTTTTGGGCACCTGCGTAGAATCAGCACTGGCATGAAACCAACACTTCGAAGTACCGGCGTTCGACCAACACAGATTTTTGCCCTGGGATGTTGGTCGTACGCCTGTTCTTGATGCTTGAGAGGCTGTTGGTCGTACGAAGTGTTGGTCCAACGCCGCATCCCCGTTGGTCGTACACAAGTTCTTGATGCTTGAGAAGCTGTTGGTCATACAAAGTGTTGGTCCAACACCGCATCCCCACCAGAGACAGGTGGAAATATTATTGATACGAATTAATAGTTTTTTATGAATGAAAGGAAAGGTTGGATTCTATATAGTTGAGTGATAAAGTCAGATACTTGTAGGCCTACATAGTGAGATTATTTCAGCAATATATGTTCCCTAGTTTCTACATAAAGAGAAATGTGTTTATTATTTTGACCAAAATATAATTGGATGGTGATTAGCAATAGTGATCTATCTCCAAAACTTATTCAGATTATTATTTTAGTGCTTCCAGAAAGATCTATTTTAGTTTAGCAAAAATGATCCATGTGTTGTCAGCTAGTGGCAGTTAAACCATGCGCCATCTGCCTATATCATATTTCCATTTTAACAAGCGTGATCCAATTATATCAGTGTGTGATTTTGGCGCTTAAATAATTATTACTAATCGCCGTCCAGTTAAAGTTACCCCACAATTAATTCTTGTCTTGATTGTGAAGGTGTTGAGCTATGTTCATGGTACTTACCAGATATGTTGCACGTCTTTCTTTCTATCTTAGAGTCAGTTCTACAATCGACCACTAAACTTCTAGTCAGCGTTGAGGCTCTGCCCTCATTGGTCAATATCAGACTTGGCCTCAACTTAGCGCTAACTAGAAGTTTAGCAGTCGATTGTAGAACTGACCCTTAGTCCCGATGTAAAACCACACATTTGTCCCAGCCAACTCATGTACCACCAAAGAAAATACCCACAAGTGAAGGCTCTGAGTTCTCACGTATGTCTACCTGTGTCCGTCACTGGCGACAATTGCGGTTTTAGTTGCCGCTATTGACGTCTATCTAAAACGATACTGGACTGCTAGATACCGTTAAAAATTTAATGAGTATATAAAGCCAGAGTACAGAGGGGACAGTTACTAATGATCGTCCACTTTCAGTCTAATCCAATATGGACCAAAATTTCAGTTCATAGTTTTTTATCTTGGTTATCATTGCGTTTTTTATTTATATCTTAATTCTAGCAACTAATTTGAGTGCACAGTCCGATACGTGCATCCCAATAATTAAGCGTTAAATACCTATTAAAGAAAAAAATAGGCCACACAGCGACAACAAGGATAAAAATCTGAGTTAGAACTGAAATGCATTTTTCATTAAACCGAAATCGGACCTACGAGGTTAAATGTTATCTCTGGCGTCTATCTTTAGAAACTAATCGAACACTCTAGTATCATTATGTACAGCTGAATGATTCATACGTTGATTCTACAGAACCTATGCAGATACGGCATCTGGAAATTGCAAAGAACCACAACCTTCGTTTCGCAACGGAGAAAGTTTCTTCCAAGGAAATGGAACCGTTTGTGGATCCAAAGGTGGTGGACATCGTCACACATCACTTGATTTCTTGATAAACGATATAAAAACGCATCGACTTACACTCAACATTGTACAGATATGGACAAAAGTTGTACCGGTAATGCGTGTCTTTAGAGAATATTTTTCCAAGTTTCCACACCTATGAACAAAATTAAGATTAGTAATTCTCATTAGGTTACAAAAATATCCATCTTCGGGATAAAACAAGGGAACTTTACAATTTGGTGAGATTTTTGGACTTTACAAGCAAACACACTGATGGGGCAGAAAAAGAAGTTCTAAATTTCTTCTTCCATCATGACTAGAATGTCAAAATATGTGCACATGCAAATGTTGGGGAGTCGAGCCCAATTACTTTGGGAGATATCAATGATACGTATAATAGTCAGATTCTTGTTTCTTAAGAGTGAAGAAAAAATGTGGAAATACCCTTATAATTATAATATGCTGAATGAAATGGAAACAAAATATATAGTAATGGGTACTGGGTGAAATAATGAAGGAATTGAAACGTAAATGCATACAAATTGTTCCTGATTTTATTGCCATATCGATACGCATTTCCATTTCCTTCATTATTTTAAAACAAAATGCCGTTTTCAGATGATTGCATCAGTAGCCTATACTAATGTCACACACCATTATCTCTCACAATAATACATTTACGGCAACTGACTTCAGAAACGTGTTTCCCGTTAAATTCTAGCCCAGAATGACATAGGGTCTACACGACCCCCTTCCCACTTAAGAAAATTAATCGAAATTCAATATGGTGGACTTCACGATAGCGGCCATGAAGTATATACCCTCCAACAGGTAGCACTTTCCACCCAGTACCCATTACTACCTATTTGCTTTCCTTTTTACACATATAAGGCTATTTCCACGCCTTTTCATCACTCTCCAGAAACACCAATCTGATTATTATATCATCGATATTTCCCAAAGTAATTGCGCTCGAGTTGCGAAAATTTTCATGTGCACATATTTTGACGTTCTAATCATGACGGAAGAAAAAAATCTAGAACTTTTTTCCTCCCCATCAGTGTGTTTGCTTGTTAGAATTTTTTGCCAACGAAAAGTTTTTTTTTTTTTTTTTCAAATATCACCCGTCTTTTAGCCAAATAACACGACAATATTTCCCACAAAGGTATATGTTATTGTACAAATTTCACCAAGTCAACAAACATATACAATATTTTAATATATTTATTTTTGCAATTAAAATAAATGTTATAGACGCGTCAAAACTTTTGTCCATGACTGTACCTAATAAATGCATTTGAGAAAATATTTAGATTGGAGAATGCAGCTTACAGATTTCATGCTTGTCTAATGGACAACGTGAATTATTAATAATTGGCAATCAAATTCATATGTGACATGTATTAAGTCACTATTTGTCGAGATGTGTTACATTTTGTGATGAGGAGGAGGCCGTGAAACATCTCTAGCCTCGAAGCAGAGAAACATATTTCCTTATTTCGATCTGACAAATTCGCACCTTAATTTATGACTTTCACATCTTAAAACACCCTGTATATATGAAGTGTTGGAAAAATAACAGATGTTGTATGCATATTACCATGTAGGGAACCGCAAAATAAAAAAAATGTTCCTTTGACAAAATTTCGAAAAATAGATAGTTCCCAAACTAGAGCCGTGCAAAATTAGCGGGAGTGACACCATATCTTTGGTTTAAACGCTAAATTTCTAGTCAGCGCTAAGTTGAGGCCAAATCTGATTTTGGCCAATGAGAGTACGCAAAATGAGAGTTGGCCTGAACTTAGCGCCCATTGAAAGTTTAGCGATCGATTGTAAAACTGACCCTTAGTAAATCAGAGTTGAAGTTGTACCCAACCCATCAATTTCAACAAAGTTTCTGCGGGAAGATTACAGCTTTGAACAGATTTCTATGCTTGCTCTGTTAAACCATATTAATTCATTCACATTGACATTCTTACGTAGAGAAAGCTGCCTCGTCGTACGCTTTGGTGTATTTGTCGAAATATTTCCTAATTTGTAAAACGCATTGAATTGGATTTTATTTATGGCCTTTAGGCATTTAAGACTCAGGCCGGGGTAGGGAAGGGGAAAGGATTCGTTGGAAAGTGGCAGCCAGGGCCTATGTTGAAGGTGCCATCGCGTCATTTGCCTGGTGTGACCGCCTGGAAATACCTTAGTCTGAATGGTCGGTCGCTGTGATCGAATCCTCGAACTCCCGAGTGCTACGCCAACGCACTACCACTGAGTTACGGCGACTCGGTAATTTGTAAAGCCAAGTTGAATATGTATCTTCTCGAAATTTTGTCTGATGAACCTTTTCCTTCTTTATTATTTTCAGCTCCCCTACAAGATGGTATTCTTAAAGTCTGTAATTTTTCTAACACCCGTGATATTTTCTAACTTGATTTAGAGGGATACTTACAATTTTCCTTGGTAGAAAGTTCACAATGAAACATTGACATTTACGCATAGTTCACATAGAAAAATCATTGAAAATCTAATAACAGCCATATCAAGTTCTCGTTCGATATTCCAATATGGAAAAAAAAAAGTACGCTCCTAATTACACGTGGTCACAAGTTCATGAGATTGAGCAGCTGAACAAAGAATGATTAAATGTTTTGTATGAAGTCTTCTTATACGGAGAAGAAAGGCAGAATTAAAGAAAATGGGAAACTTTTCAAATATGAACTTGAAGTAGAATGGGGAAAAGCAACAAGAACAAAACAAACGTCATGAGGGAGTGCTGAAAAGAGTAGGTAAGAGACGAACGACAATGAAGAGAGAGAAGAGTTAAGGCATTAGTTACACCAAAATTGTATACCAGGAGGAATTCAAAGTATGCTTAAAGGAACAAAGAGAAACTATGGAAATTCATACACTAAAACTACACGAAAACAACGAGCTAGGGTGAATGGAGGAGGTTAAACTCAACGTGAAAAGCCTGCCTCAGAACATTACTAATAGCATTTAGATACGAAAAGATTTAAGCAAACTACAATTTCAATGCTACATATTTCACTTCTCAGATTGCAATATTATCATCAGCACTCTAAATATTTATTAGCTACTATGCTCACCCGTTGGTGCGGGTTCAACACTTTTCGTTAGGTTTTCCATGAACTGTGGTCACTACGCTTATATGTTGTGACCACTACTACGACTTACTACCATTACCATACGTTGCTCCGTCGTTTCTGGCTCCTAGAATTACTTGAAGTCTTTACCCACCAGAGTGAATCACATAGCACTGCAAAACTATCAACCAGAGGATCAGATCGGAAAAACTTCATTAACTAACTCTATGGCTTATGGAGTTTGCAAGTTCATCGCCGCAGTAACAATCGCTCGCCATTGGATTCTATAATTGCAAACATCAAGCCAGTTTTCATCATGAACATCTACCTCTCAAAGACCCCTTCTAATAAGGTCATCCCAACGATGTATCGGTCTTCCCAACGATCTCTTTCCCCCCGATTTACCAACCACGAAGGAATATAATCTTAGATTTTCCTTCATCCGAGCTACATAGCCTGGTGGCCCTCTTAGCCCTCATGATTTCATTATTTTTACAACAGCTGGTGAATTGTACAGTCCGCGGAGTTCTTCATTATGCAGTCTCCTCCCCTCCATTCTCCAGTCATCTCGTTTCGTATATCTATCTCTAAACCTCATTTTCAAACACTCGCAATTTAATTTAACTGCTAGGGTCGGACTTCAACTTTCGCAACCGTAAAGTATTACCAGCAAAATAGCTGTTCTGTATATTATCAATTTCGGGTTTATATCGTCTCCTATTAAATCTACCTGATCCGCGTATGCAAATAGTTGAATCAAGCCATTTAATGCCATCCCGTTTTTGTCCTCTTTTATTTTTAGATTCACATGTCGAGGGTTAACCATAACACCTCGTATCTACAATTTTTGTCACATAAAATTATTGTTAAAAAATTATTGAAAGGGGGTGAAAAAAATGGCGGACTTTCCAGTTGAAACTTGGTAACAAATAAACCAAGACGTAAATTGACAGTTTACTTGTAACGAAATTTCGAATGGAAAGTTCGACAAATTGTTTCCTTTCAATAATTATATAACAACAACTTTAGATGACAAAAATATTTGTAGATACGAGGCATTAATCACGTTGTTTCAAATTCTCTGCGAATCTCGAAAATATTTAACATATTATTACCAAAACTTCTTGATTGATCACGACTATATGTATTTTCTTTATTTAAAAAAAAAAAAATGTAAGAAAAGAGCATCTTTCTTTGAACCAACTATCCTTTAAAAAAATATGTTTTTAAGGATGAAAGAAGGTGTTGAAAAATATCGGTGTATAAAAGTAACATGTGAAAGCGGAAAATTGTGGTTTGTCTGGAATAGCAGAAAATTTCATGGGAGGACATCTGATAGGATCTTTTCGCCATTTAACGAGAAATGCGCATCAAAAGGCACCGATAAAAATTACTCGAACTGCTACTAAGGAAATTAAAAAAACAAACTAATCGGACAAAATTGGAAGAGGGGGCGGATTTTTAAAATGTGGGTGCGGATATGTTGAGCGGCATAGAAGATTTGTCCTAATATTCATACATCATTGTTTGACACACATGTATTTAATTTATTTAAGTTCTGATAATATTACTCAACAATGGAAATATAATTCCAGTTATTTAGAAAAATAAACAAACAATTTAATTGTCGTGTTCGATGTAGTTATGAACACCACAATTTGATATAGAGTCCACATTTCTTGGGACAAATGTAATGCGTACAATATTGCATTTGTTCCCATTTATAAAATAATACTTAACGTGGACTCGTGCCGTATAATCTTTAAGAAATTGGCGAACCCATGTCCATACCAGTGGTCGTTTCTAGGAGCACATGAATCCAGCAACGGTTTTTCTACAAGACACATCCATTGGGTCTGTATAACCTGAAAGTTTATCGCCATGATGTGGAAGAAATTCAGTAATGATGATGCCAAGCTGAATTGAGGCTTTTCGACCTCTCCTGAAAATAAAGTCCGTGTGAGCATGGGCAGAAAAAAGACCTGACATCACGAAAATTGTTCAGTCGATGGAGAATCGGCTGCATTCAGCTGAAACGAAATTATGTGTGGATGGACACGTCTATCGCGTGCACGAGCTCATCGTGACTTGTTCCACACTGTGTCCAGGTGCACAAGATGACAAGGTCGAAGATAGAAAGCTTGATAACATCAAGCAGTGGAAATGTTTAAATCAATTTGTTTTCTCGGTATCCTATATAATAACAAGTTCTACAAGGATGTTCTGGAAGCTGGAGAATTTGCTAAGTTAGCTTATTACGACGACAATGCTGTTGGAGCCGTTTGCTGCAGAGTAGATACTTCCGAGAATTCAAGACATTTGTATATGATGACATTAGGATGCTTATATCCGTAGGAATTGGCACAAAGATGATACAGCATGTTGACAATTTTGACAGCATTTTTCCTCATGTTCCCGTCAACAATGAAGAAGCCATTGATTTTTTTATAAGAAGTTCGGTTTTCCAGCTGCAGAAAGAAGTGTACCTGTCTCATTATGAAGAGAGAAGAGAATAATTATTCTGCTATGGGAACGTACACATTAAATGTCCCTTCCATTTTTTCAAATAATCAATTTCTGTAATACGTTTATTCAACATAACAGTTTCTTCTGTTCAATCAAGAAGTTGTGCCACAGCAAGAAACAGGCTGAGAGTTTCTGGATCGAGTCAACAAGTGAAACTTTATATATTTGTAAGTCTAAATGTATGATATTGTGTGCCCTCAGTGATGAAGAAAGTGAATTTTATTAACAAGTTATTTTTCGTTTGTTCCATTTTTTCACCGCTTATTTGACTGTGATATATTATCTAAAGACTGAAACTTTGAAGTGTTTGTTGACAGTCTTCATAGGATACTGATTCTTACTTGCGTAAAAAGTTGATATTTGACAGTGCCTGTTTAGAACACTGATAAAATAGATAATGTCTTAAAATAAGACAATTTCCAATTTGGTTATTACAACATGCTTTGTTGTATCTTATGATTATGTTGGAGTATGCTACAGGGAAAGCATATCTTTCAAGTGGAATTTTAATGGCACTGGGGACTTTTAAAACGAATATGAAGTTTTTCGTTTCTTTCCTTCAATGCCATTCAACAAGTGTGCAGAGAAGAAAGTTTGTTGCAGTCCAGTGAGAGAAGAAAGAAAGCGAAATTGAGTTATTCTGTGCCAAATAGAAGCTATCAATAAGTAAGTAATCTTTGCGAAATGGATCGCTGCAGCTGCTTTCCCGGACGGTTCTGCATACTTTGCCGAAGACGACTTGGGCCACGACTCTGGACTCCCTCTGGTATAACGATTGGTAGTGATGACGAGATATATCTTCCTTCAACCACTCAGGATGTAGAGCTCCCTGCAGGAACGCCGGAAACGTTAAGGACCTTATGGAAAATCAACCAAAAGGAAATCACTAAAACTCTTCGTCAGATCGCGTATTGGAAAAGCATCATGGAAAGCGACGAGAGTTTGATCGAAGAAAAAGAAGAGGAAATCAAATGTCTCACATTAAGTAGTTCTTTCAACCAAACAACTATGCTTCCGTTTGTGGTACAAGCAGTCAATGAAAATGAGAATGAATTTTTAGATCAGAGCTTACGAGACGCGTACCACAATTTGAAAGTAGAAAGAAGAATGTTAAAGCGTTACAAAAACACAAGAAATCAACTGTTGTTGAAAATAGGTTGTCCGCACATTGCTTCAACAGTACCTCCACCACCAACTGAACCAGAAGATGACGCAGAACAATCAAATGTGGAACCATCATCAACTGAACAACAACAAGAACAACAACAACAAGAAGAAGAAAGAACAACAAGAAGAAGAAGAATCATTATAGTAGCACCAACGCTTGGTGCTGGTGCTCTTTTCTATTATATGCGCAATAGAAGATCCTTGTAAAATCGTTCCTGTTTCCTCGGGGGATCCCAGCCTGGTATAAATTATTGTTAAATCCAGTTGGCTTAGAAGAAATCGCATGCAATGTTAGAAAAGCATATAAAGATTCCTTGGATCTAAAATTACTCTGGATCGTTTGGAGATAGCAACAACAATAACTGGATTGATACACCATTCATGGATTTTTTTCGAAAAAAAAAAAAATGTTGAGGGGAGATATTTTATTTTGCATTTTGCTTTATTTAATGTTCTTATTTTTCATTAATTTTTCAATTATCCTTTTGTTCTTATCTTTCATTCCTTATTTCAATTAATTTTTCACTTTAATTATTCAGTTATTATTATTGTTAATATTATCTTTTCATTCACTTATTATGTTTGTATTCCAACTTCAAATAATGTATTGGAAACTTTTTTCGTATTTTTAAATAACTGAATACAAATTGTACTTGTTTTAAAACTCAAATAAAAAGTAAAAAAAAAATTCTTCGGTCTTAATAGTCTATTTCAACTACTACTCACGGAGAATGTTGTATGTTAATAATCACAAACTTTTCTCTACAAAATGCAGTCAGTGAATCACTTGTTACATTAACTAATCAAAGAACACTTTTGCAAGTAATATCC
Organism: Lepisma saccharinum; assembly: GCA_022664845.1. Classification (NCBI taxonomy): domain Eukaryota; kingdom Metazoa; phylum Arthropoda; class Insecta; order Zygentoma; family Lepismatidae; genus Lepisma; species Lepisma saccharinum. The sequence goes on from JAGDQP010038859.1 coordinate 13,472, forward strand.
AACGAAATGAAAATTGGTTTTTAAGTAGCAGCATTATTAATGGTACCTTATTCCACGATGCAGGGTAATTACTCCAATTGCTCCTAATTTGCTATGGAAAACACATTTGGCCTCACTTGTAACCAAGAGGAGATGCATTTGGGTCAGTTCTACAATCGGCAGCTAAACTTCTAGTCAGTACTAAGTTGAGGCCAACTCTCATGTTGCGTACTCCCATTGGCCAAAATCGGACTTGGTCTCAACGTAGCGCTGACTAGAAGTTTAGCGGTCAATTGTAGAACTGACCCTTTTAAAAAACTTTGTCACAGGAAGTGTTCATCACATTATTCTCCAGATTTGGCTAATTTTCAAAATATGGTCATTGAACCTTCGAATACAGAAAATCTTTTACATCCCGGAATTCGGATTTTAAGTTTTAAAAAAAAACTCAAGTTTTAGATTTTTGTTTCAACTTTGGCTTTTACCGTCTTTTCCATCGAAAACTAAAAATCACAGAAAAAAAAAGATATGCGTAATTGAACTGACGTTGAAGAAAGATTTGCAAGAAATAAAACTTGAAATACAAACAAACAAAAAACCTGAGCAAAAACTAAAGATTTTTTTTTTCAGTAAGTTTTTTCAATAAGATTCAAGAGGAAAAAAATCAAAATAAGTTTCTAAAAGTGTTTCAGGTGTCGTTGGAAAGATCTCGTTCCAATGTTTCCAAGGGAACATTGATCATCCAGATAGGATGCTCGTTGCTGAGGCTTGGCGGTAGCACGTGTGCACCGTCCCAACAACTGGTCTCCGCCTAACTTGTTTCGTAAATAACTCTGTCAGAATGGCAGCGATCTTCCTAGTGTTGGTTTATCATCTCTAGAATCGCCCTTCTTCGCTAAATAATCAATGCTTGCACTCTGTCCATTTGTTCAGTCTCCTCCAGTTCCACATCTCGAAACGGTCACAGCTTATTTCACCACCATCTCGAAACGGTGCATGAAATGCAGTTTTTTTTTTTTTATTTTGAACTAAATTAATTCCTACAATAAAGAACACGAAATCTGACAGAGCTAATTTTTTGAGTTCGAAAACTGAAGTTTTCATATATGTTTCCATCCAATTTTTTATAAAATTTATTTTATTTTCTTTCCTTCTCTCTCAGACAAAAATCAACACAAATTATTCTTTCACAGCGATAAATTTATTCCCATTTTTTTCCATAAATATCGTTTTGAGTGAACCATAGTTGCCAAGTAATTACACTAATCGCACTACCATTTTCAATTTACCTTACAGTATATATTAAATTTCTATTATTCTTAATGTTCATTTCGCAATCTCAACCAAATGCGTAAGAGTTCCGAAAAATACGGGACCCTGGCAACAGTGTTCACCACTTTACTTCTCAAAACTCTGTTCCTCGTATCTGAATTAATTTAAAGCCTTTAGGCAACTATGGCTCAGGCCATATGGATGATACTGGGATAAATTGATGGAATGAAGAAAGTGAGAGGAAACGGGAGCACCCAGAGAAAACCCACGCGGTGATTGTCCACCACTAAGCCCAAATGGCATGAGGAGGGATCGATCCGGCGACCGCAAGCACCAGAGGTGAGCGCTCTGCCAACTGATGGCCCTTCTGTTTCTCGTACTCAGTGGTTAACACCACGGACTTCGGAACAGTATTGCCAGCCACTGGACTGAAGTTAACCTGGAACTTCCTGTTTTACCAGGCGAATGACGGAATGGCACCTCAGGTAAGGCCCTTGTCACTCTCTTCCTCTTCACTGGAAGTGCTAGCACATGAACGTCATCCCTCAAATCTGCGATGGGGTTAAGCTTCAGTTCTAGGTTACATATGCACATTAGAAAAATAACTGTAATTAAGAGCATGGATATACAGTAAAGAAGAGGAGTCGAAATCGAAGCTTACACAAGCACATCATGCAATCTGATGTACATAATTGAACAGCCTATTGGAAATATTCTTCTCAAACATGCTAAAACATTTGTCGTTTCCATGGTAACGATAGTTATTTAGTAAACATATATTATAGTATGTTGAAGTGATGATTGATTCAATTACAGCCAAACACAACATAATGACTTTAGCCAAAGGGCAATGTCAAAGTATTTACCGTTTTTATAGCAAGCAGACTCATTTGAGGATTTGAAATGGAAAACCACGTAAGTGCCACAAATCCAAAAATCGCGTTTTCGATGTTAAAATGTATGAATTGCCAAACTTAACAACATGCAAAAATCTAGAACTTTCCAGACCGTTTCAAATAGTTGAAAATTGCAACGGAAGATGTAGTTACGTGTGTTCAAGGTGGAGAAACGTTCCGTTTTCATCTCCCCTGTAAAATTTCGTTTGTGGCACTTACATGGTTTTCCATTAAGCAGTTCATCGAACATAGGTCTGATTCCAGGCAAACTTCGCATAGTGACGTAAGAAAACACCCTTAAGGCTTTAATTGTATTAGAATGTTGAAGCACTTATAAGCTCTTTTTGCATTTCTCCGAAACGTAATATTCCTTCAAAGCTTCTGGATCGATTATCACAAGTTTCCACACACTGGAAAAAGATCAAAAGATTTCTGATTGGCATATGCTTTATGGTTTTTATGATAATAGTACTTCAACAAAAACACATTTTCAAGCCTTACGTAGAAACCGCTAAAATTACTCTCACCAAACTTCGTATTTCAGTCGATCCAATCCATCTTTCTCAGATGCACGTAATTGTTAGTGGGTAAAACTTGCCTTAGGGTAAGTTTTAATCACTAGGAATTATGTGCGCAGAGTTGGATCAAGGGAAATATAATGTATTTAAAGGACGTGTCCAAATTAATACTAAGAATATCAATATTTAAAAAAAAAAAAGTAATTTAGAACTTGATAAAACTTTATTTTTCACTTTTCTTTTTACAAACCTTCCCTGAACCATTTTGCCAGAAAAGAGAATTCAATCTCTCCCTCCAGTCTAGTCACCGTTACATCTTCCTTTGGCCTCTACTCAAACCTCCACACAAGATCTGGATCATCTAAAGTCACTGTCTCTTTTACAGATTTCAGAAATGCACAACAGAAGTAAGCACACACATTGGCTTCCCAAAGACCATAAAACAGAAAAAAAAAATGATGCAGAATTTATAGATGCATTTTGTCTTAAATGTTATTAATAAGCAATTTATAATAAGCATTATTATAAATTATTTAAATTGTGATGTCGCACGTTCTCATTCTATGCAGAACTCCTCAGAATAACCTGTTCTCCAAAGTTCCTTGCCATATATAATAGTAATTACTCACTTTCATGAGTATACACGACAATTCAGTATTCTCAGAGACATAGAATACGCTTCAGAAACCTTAAAACACTGAACTAAAAATCAGAATAAATGTCGATATTACTAGAATATCGGTATTTTGAACCTAATCTTTGAATCATCAAATCATGAGATTTTGTTACTTACTTAATCGTTTCTAACACCTAACATAAATCATTATTACACGGAAACTTAGAAAATAATTATGAAAGTTAGAAATTTAACTCCACGGACTGTACGACTCCCCCGATGTTGTAAGAATAATGAAATCGCGACGACTAAGGTGGACAGGTCATGTAGCTCGGATGCGGGATAAACGAAGATTATATTCTATCCTGGTTAGAAAGCCGGATGGAAAGAGACCGTTGGGAAGACCGAGACGTCGTTGCGAGAACAATATTAGAAGAGATCTTCGTGAAGTACATGTTTATGATGAAAGTTAGTTTGATCTTAGCTAGGAAAGAATCCAATGGCGAACATTTGTTACTGCGGCGATGAACTTGCGAGTTCCGTAAGCCATAGAGTAAGTTAGTTAGAAATGTAAGTAATAAATTATTCTAGACTGACCGCAGGCAGAAGATATCGCCATTTTTTCAACTAATGAGTTGGAGATAAGTTACTTGCAAAAAAGAGCGTGAAGGGATAAAAAAAAAAAGGCAGATTGATGAACAGATATGGACAAGTGAAGAGGAAATAGAATATAGAAGAAACTGAAGAGAAACGGGTTATTGAAACGAAACAGGGCTAAACGTACAGAAAAAGACAAAAATAACAATTTGTATCAATTACGGCGATGGATAACGTGAGTCAGCCTGGTAGGAAGAACATGAGTTGGACAATGTTCCGACAAACAGTTACCAAGATATTGGACTCAAAAATGATTTCTGAAGATGGTGGCCAAAGTTGGCAAGTGGTATGCCTAAATGTTAAGCGATTTCAAGGAACATAATTTGCAACACATTGGTATAACAATTAGAGTGTTGGCGTATCTCATTTTTAAAGGTTTTCAATATGAAATTCAGGGAAATCTCGGGATCTTCGATGTAGTAGATTTTTTTGGAACCATTTGGACTTTTATTTTCTTTACTTTTTAATGCGTGGAAAAAGTATCATGTTCTCTACCATCTTCTGTAATTACTTTACTTTTTCAAGTTTCAATTGTATGACAATTTTGCAAATGAAATTTCGTGTTTTATA
>JAGDQP010038860.1:0-17979 GCA_022664845.1 Lepisma saccharinum
ATGAACTGTAGAATGCGACTTTTGAAAATAAATTTAAAAAATAAAGTATTCGTCTCTTATTACGACGAAAAATACGACGTATATCGTGACATATATAAAATATGAACTCTATTCTTTTTATTTGCAGATTATACTTTGCACCCGTTTATTTCTATGTTCCTCATGTGTAGCATGCGTCTCTTGTAATAAAATAAATGGTAATTTTACTTAAAGTTAACATTTAAGAACACAAAAGCATACAGGGAAAGGAGAGACAGCATTCCACACAATTCACTACTCCATCCTGAGTGTAAGAGCGCACTTGTAGTTAAGCGTAGAGACATAAAAAGAAAATCACTAAAATTGTTAGGGTCGGATTTAAGTTGCTCAGCAATGATTTCAAATAAATGGACGCATGGAAAGCCTGTCAGGATGGTCGGCCGTGGAGTTCAAACCCGCGTAATATCCATCACCAATCAAAAGTTCGCGCCGTTACCACCTGGACCACGGGGGTTGGAACTTTGAGAAAAGATAAAAAGTTCTTTAATTACAGGATACGTGGATAGACAGATTTTATAACTTGTTATTTGATGTTGATCATAGCATAACGTACCATAATACTAAACTTCGACTGGCTGTAATATTAAAATACTTAGATATTGTTGGCTTACGACACACGAAATAGTTTTGAAAGCATTTACAATGATAAAACATAACTCTGAAGTGACTGAAAACCAGGATTCCGGAATGCGAATGACAATTTTTGTTGCTGCGGAATTTAGAGCTCCGAAACCACCATTCTTTTACATTTCTTGAAAGGATTTTTTCTTCTTGGCTATACGGAGGTATACGTTGTACCATAGACCTCATAATAGATAGACTTATCACGCTTTGCCATTCCTGGCTGCATTAAAACTAATGGGTTCTAGTACAGGAGCACGTGATTTTCAATCCATCCGCTAGGTTGCTCTGGCATCGACTTCATAATATAATATGACTTATCATAGAATAACTTATCCCTAAAAACATGCACTTTCCCCGACAAATGGATATCTGCCCTGGTTTGTTCTATCCCAAAATTTAATAATAGTAGAGACATTAATGACGTCAGGCCAATTGCAATATTACCAGCTTTTTCAAAAGTATTTGAACAGATCTTATACAAGAGAATTAGTAATCATATTCAAACAGTTATCTAAACTAAGCAGCACGGTTTTGCTTTTCAGAAATCCACGGTAACAAGCTTAGCAGTTGTTACGGACTACAAGCAAATTGGTTGGATGAAGGCTAACAAGTTGATGTTATTTATATTGACTTTGAGAAAGCATTTGACAGAGTACATCAGAATATATTACTGGAAAAATTAAATCACTATCACTTCTCACCCACTGTGATTAGGCTCCTCTATTCATACTTAACAAATCGCAAACAATCAGTTGTCTATAAAGGATACAAATCATATGAATATTCTGCACTCTCAGGAGTTCCTCCAGGTTCGAAACTAGGACCTCTATTCTTCCTGTTGTTTGTTAATGAACTTCATGGTTATGTGCCTGATAATGAAAAATTGTTATTTGCAGATGACTTCAAAATATATACGAAAGTCAACTCTATCGGAGACTGCATAAGACTTCAGCAAAGTTTAGATAATATTGCAAAGTGGTGTGCTATTAATCAACTTGGAGTCAACATAAGTAAATGTAAAGTATTATCATTTAATAGAAATAAAACCACTCATCAATTTTATTATTCCATTAATAAAATTGCACTAAACAGACTTACCGTAGTTAAGGATCTTGGTGTCAGTTTTGACTCGAAATTAACTTTTAACATACACGTTACAAATATAACAAATGAAGCCTTGAAGTTATTAGGATTTGTAATTAGGACGGGAAGAGAGTTTAACAATATATTAACATCGGGAAAAATTTACTATGCCTATGTTCGCTCCAAGGTAGAACATGCTTCTTCTATTTGGAATCCATATCAATTGAAACATTACCTACAATTAGAGAAAATCCCATCAAAATTTCTTAAATTCCTTACTTTTAAAGAAATTCGAATCTACCCTACTTTTGATAGTTACAATGAAGTCATTAAGAACTTTAATATTCAAAGTTTAGAACAAAGGCGCAACAGTGCTGATCTGTTATTTCTTTTTAAAAAAATGTTCAAAATAAGTTAGATTGTATGGAATTAGTTTAAACATTACTGTTTCTTGTCCCGTCATCTAAAACTCGCGTTGACAATACTGGTCTCTTCCACTGTAAAAAGGCAAGAACTAATATCTTGATGAGGTCACCAATGTGGAGAATTTGTACTATATATAACAAACTCTGTACAGTTCACAATGATCTGGACGTATGCTATATGTCACCTAAATAATTTAGAGATGACATTGTCAATAAACTCTGTACTGTACAACTACTTTGTAAAGCTCAACGCTATAATTAGACCATTGCCTGTTGTGTTGTCACTAAATAAATAAATAAACAACACATCAATTGTGTTCAGTTAAGGAAATCAATATTGATTTTTTGTATTCATTTAATATATAAAAGTGGTGGTCGCCTTGAGACGCTGAAAAGTATTAACACAGCCTTTTTTTTTTTTTAGTGTAGTCTCTGCTTAAAGATTCATAAACTAAAGGATTCACAGCGTATATCCTGTGAAAATTCTGGGACTACAGGTCTCATATTAACAACCAATTTTTGTTCACCTTGTATATATCCATGTTGAGTTAACACTTTCATTGGTAACATTTTTTTCATTGGGGAAATGCTTCTTTCAACAAACATTTCTTTGTTTTAAATTACTTTTGTCTAATTGTAATATTTTTTACCAAGCAAGGGGTGTTTGAATCTCCAAGATATATTCCCCATTGTACCATTCCCTAAATTCATCATTCTATGTATTGTAGCTCATTTGCTGACAAGTTATAATTAATAATAAATTCCAAACGAATCAAAGAAAACAGATACTCTGGAAAATATCTTTGTTTCCGTAACATTGGTGATCACATTTATGCTTTTATATTCACTATATCGCATCTGATATTGAAGTTTATTCACTACTTTATTACTTTCCTTTCCTCCTAACATATTTACCCCACTGTTTGCTTGACCTTGGCAGAAACTTCTGTCATTCTGAGCTTAATTACAATTTCTTTCGAAGCAATTAAGTTGAGTACGAACACAATCTGCACAAGACAAGAAAGGACCACAGTACCAGAGCAGAGATTTCTCTTTTCTCTGATCACAGTCACACTCCCCAACTAACGCCACCTGCTGTGACAACTGAACAACTAACCCCATCCCCTAATCCAAGGGAGAATAGTCTTATTGCCAATGAGTGGAATGACCTTGAAACGACAATCCGAGCAAATTATGTATTACTCATCCGCCGGTTACTTCGTTTGAAACACCGCCCGCTCAATCTATATAGCTGCCTGTCCAATCAGCGAGAAATCGTGTGTAGTAGCCTGTCGCCAAGAATTGACCGCTAGGTGGCAGGCGTATTCAAGGCTTGTTCTGCTACTCAAAAGCATTAAGTGATGCCGTTGTGATATGGAATTTCGATTTCTGTAAGGACACAGAATGATTGTTCTAAAGTAAAAGACACATATAGTGTCTTTTATACAAAACTTAAGTGTGAGCAGAAGTCATTCTTCGTTATTTTCATATTTTTCAATTATGCGAGCGATGAGAAATGCTGATAAATAAAATTTACTATAGTGTATTTTAGTCAATAAAGCTTTGATAAGAACTTCAAGTCCATGACAAAAAGAAGCTGGATAAATCTGGCCTTGGAATATTTTCAAAGTGTAACAAGAGGAGTCCAACCCCCAAGAACACGAAAATTACTCCCCGTCCGTGAACCCCCTCGCCCACGAAAGATTTCTCTAGAAGAAACTATAGGTCTAGCGTTGCTTTGACTACTAGATAGTACCTGACAACGATACTCATTAATGTGCCGTAGTATGGGAGACTACAATATCATTTATGTATATGAGGAAAAGTAACGGACCCAGAACTGATCCTTGAGGAACACCTAAATTGACAAGGGAGGGTTTGGATGATATTTTTTGTTTATGCATGTTTTGATCCGTGTATGTGAGTTCAACATACTGATGTCGATTTTTTAAATACGATGAAAACCATTCATTAGTAGTTCCGCGTATCCCATAGGAAGACAATTTCGATAAAAGTAGTGAATGATTAACACAATCGAAGGCTTTGCTTAAATCACAACATATTGAAAATGGATATGATTTACTGTCAATAGCAGATACTATTTCTTGTATGTAACTTAAGATAGCAGTAGTAGTAGATCTATTTTTTAGAAATCCATGTTGTGAGTTAGAAATAATTTTGTTTTGTTCCAGATATATCTTCGTCTTCGAACGCATTTAGAAATGTTGTAATAAAAATGTATCTGAATGAGTAATTTAAATATCGACACTCTAATTGGGCTACAAAGCTTGTTGTGTTGGCAATAAATATATAAATAAAATAAAAGTAAATAAAAAATAAAATTTAGAAAGTACATATAAACATTTTATTTTTGTTTTCTACCTTGCACAGTACTTTTTTCGTATAGGAGGGCAAGCGCCCCCTTGGCAGGAGACATGATCGTTGTACGCCACACACATTTCTGAGGAGCCCTAAAATGAGAAATGTCTCAACTTAGGACACCTTTGGTATCTCATAACAGGCACCTTCCACAGAAAATATTGAGGATTCTCTGGACGGTACATCGTCATCAAATGTTTGCAACAAAAGCATGCAAACACATCTTTGGCATTTGCACTTTTGAACCGAACTAAACATCAGCATATCTTATTTTTTTTTATAAGAAATATTTATCTACAAATGAGACTTCAAAATATTTCCAAGACTCAAAATTGCAACTTTCTTATCTTGCATTCTCATGCACAATGGCACGCTATCTCTACACACGTCACTGTCTGTACAAGGGTTGCCAGCACCTATCTGCTGAAAAATTTCCAATGATATTACGCGAAGGGAAAAAGGTATTTTTATGGCATCTCATATTAGGCACAATCTTATATTAGGCTCCTTTCCTCTATTAGGCCTACATATTTTAACACATTTTTTTCAGTAAATCGCTTGCTACTTTGTTTACCCAATTGCCTAAAATGTTTACAATGAATTCTTTACACACCAAATCTAATTTTTATCTTAGAAAAAAATTTTGTATGTATTTTTCAGTCATGATTATATTCTATTTGACCGGTTTTGAACAAAACCGGTACTTTAGGCGTCCCGGGGAAAACCTACCCAGGATGCGGGAGTTTCAGGGTCCAAACCGGGACAGTCCAGGGCAACCTGGGACAGTATTCACCCTATCTGTGATTGATAAGGGCAAGAAATTCACTGACTCACTGAGTAATATGAAGCGATGTGGGAAAGTGCATTTATATTTTCCTTGTTAAAATCTAAAATTCGGATTCTTCGTGAAACGCAAGGAGGAGGGAGCTTTTTTTATTTTTAGTTAACGGGAGTAGTCGATTCAAATAGTATTTGTATTATTTGTTTATTAATACTATATATTATCAACTTGTTCATGCTTCTGTCAACATAATTGATCAGCGTTTAAGCATTTTTGCAGATGCTGTATTTTTTCTTCTTTTCAATATCCTTAACGACTGTGTCAAATACTTGTTCATATTGAGCATTTCAAATATAATCTCGTAAGAGGGGTCTGGAAAGGAAGTTCGTACGATTCGGTTGATGGAAATTACGATCCAAATGTGACAGGCGTACGATAATCTTTTGTTGACTTGGAACATTGACATCACGTTACGAAGTCGTGACTCGAGACGGTTAGATCTTTTTTTTAAAAAAAGGTAAGTCATTATAAATTAATCTAAAGCCTAATTAATCCTTTGGGCAAGGAATGTTATAATCGGCGTATTTGATTAATCTATAATAATGCTTATCAGTAGCATTGTTTACGAGTCATTGAGCAGTAAATATTCACATAAAAAATAATGACATACCGGTAATAGCCTATTACGAGAATTACACAGAAATCTTATGTAATTGCATTAATATAGTTAGGATCTGTGTTTATTTCTCTGAAGTTTGAACGTTGCATAGATTATCCGTCAACAATATTGTACTTTTTGACACTTTCTAATGAAAGTGAAACGCTGCAAAGCACAAAAAATGCACCAATCTGTACAAGGGTATAGATAAACAAATTACACCCAAATCTACTGTTGCTTTCTCTTTGACATTTGGGTTCGGCTACTAAATTTTCAGCTTCATAACATAGAAAAGGAACTCAGTACTTTGTTTGTGTTTGCTATGTAAACAAGAATATTCAGACTGTTTGATGAATAATAAAAGTTAAAATTACACATTTAATAATGACGTATTTATTGGAAGTCACGCTGACAAAATCTATTTGCATTATGGAACTTTCCTTAGCCTGAGCCAATAAAGGCCAGAAACGTAGCGAACCAACCTAATTTCTCGTGTACAAAGGTGCTAACGAGATAAATTGCATTAGTACTGTGAACAGAAAAGATTTTGTACATTTTTAGTTTGAAGTTGTTTAATGTTTCTAAATTGTAATGGGAAATTGATAGGCTGTGCTAAGTATTAATTTTTCGTAATGATAAAGCGATAAAACAAATTGTGTAAAAAAAAAAAACAGGTTCTTTTTGGCTCGCAGAATAAAGCCATTTTTTTTTGTGCTTTTACGTTTCTTTTCGTGGCATGCATATCATTATTATCCTAAAATCATTATTATCCTACTGTTACAATAACTAAACGCGTGAATATGTAAAATACCGAACTCATACTGCAACAAGTACCTTTCAATTCAGGGCCAGACTAGGGTCACTGTCCTAGTTTCCGGCCACCTAAGCAAAATTCCGATTTTGGTGCAGTGTAAATATGCACAAAAACTATGAAGGACAACAGTTAAGTACAGATATACCTACACACTAGTCAGTTTTACTTAGTATTTAAAAAAACGGAAAAATTGATCGCCGGAGAAAAACAGGTAAAAACGTGTTGTTTTTTTTTTCAATTTTTCGTGCTACTTTCGAAAATAACATTTTTTTTTTGCCATTTCGATGTAGCCAACATTATTTGAGCGTAGTTAAAATGCTTGTTTTTGGTACAAATATACGTTTAGAATAATAAAATCTTTATTGGAACTCCCAAAAGAAAAACTATGTTCCATAAATGTATATTCAATTGATACCAACTTGCAACCAATGCCATATAGGGCTATTGCATTACGATGGGATAAGCAATTGGAGCGGAAAACTTGTGTTTTTTTTTCATCTTAATAACTTTGCGAACAGTAAAGTTTCAAAGTATATATTTTACCAAAAGCCAATAATAGTCGTGTTTTATGAAAGTAAGTAATGCCTTATAAATCTGACAAACCCATTCGAACTGTGTGCAGTTTCAGGGCGAAGTAGGGTAGTATATGAAAGCTACTAATAATTTATGTATGTTACTGCTTTATAATGCAAGAAACTAATGTATATACTTGAATACAATGCTTTCTGAATACTTTTGGAGCTCTTGTGTATGGAGAAAACAGATAAGATTATTACCTTAAATGGGTTTCAAAGAACTGGGTGATATAGAAACGCGAGTTGTAGTTAAGCAACTTATTTTATGCTACTTTGAATATTTTACATGTTATTCATAATTAGAATGTATTACTATGAGTATGTATGAAGACATTTGTTGCGCTTTTGCTCATTATATAATTCATAATTGTTCGAAATATTTAATTTTGAGAATTATGATGAAGGAGTACATTTTGTGTACGAAACTGCATTTTATTTGCTGTATTCTGTCATTCTATTCACTGCCCCATTACAGAACATAAAATAAATTCCTTACCGTTTTCTATTATAAAATAAATTTCTATCACTATTTTTATTGTGTAATAAAATGCCAACCGGATCTTTGTTATATATGCACCTATATTTACACTAGATGATATGGTCAGAATCCAGAGTAGATAGCCGATAAATATAATGGGTGAGCCTCAGAAATGTGTTAAATAATTGTGAATTTTTAAGATGTAAGGGCATTGAAATACATTACAGTCTCTAAATTATTAACTAAAGTTGGCAAATACAACAAAATAGGTATAGGTTTACTAGCGTTCAGTTGTCACATATTGTACATATGGTATAGAAGTTATTTATATTCGCATAATAGAAAATATTATGCGAATACAAAAAAATATTACTAAGAAATACATGGGAGTACAATCATACGAGGATATACATAAGAGAGCGTATATAATAATACAATTTAAAATATATGTTTCCACTACCCACAAATAAATTCTATATTATCATTGATTTAATTAATTTTAAGCCTATTAATAAAAATAGGTCCACTAATAGAAATACAATACAGTTATCTTTACTATGCGCAAATAAAGCATTACAAAACGTTAAAAAAATCATCTAAAAATTACAAATTCTTCTGTAGAGTAGAAGCAGTGATGAAATAGGTACTGGTGAAGCTGCTTTTTGAAGATAGTAATTGACTATTTTTTCAATTCTGCTGGCAATTTGTTGTACATCACAACACCTATATATTTAGGTCCTTTCTCATATAGAGTTGTGTTATGAGGTATTACAGAGGCACAGTGTTTGTTTCTCGTATTATACCAGTTGCTTATCACAGTGGCGAGTAAGAACATCGCTTAAGGTTTTCTTTACATATAATAGCAGTTGAAGGATGTATGGACAAGGTAATGGATGAATATTGAGTGATTTGAATAGTGATTTACAATGTTCGTTAGGCTTTGATTTAGTAATTATTCTTATGACTCGTTTCGGAATGGAGTCCCTGAAGAATGTCAGTCATTTGATTAGGTCCGAAACTGTACGTATAATAAATGTGCAATCATATACATATGAAAACAGAGAACATGTACTTCCTTTAAAAACGACTGCTTGAAGGTGTTGTAGCATATATAACGCTGGAGATAAATCCAGGGAAGACAATAAAGGGGAAACCGAACGCCCTTAAAGAAAATCCCCGTTGTATAGAAAAACTCGGAGACATTCAGCTATTTATCATCAATTGCATGATTAACGCCTTGTAACAATATAATACTACAGCCAGGCGGAAATCCCATTTGCGAAAGCACCCGCTTTAAATCTCCATGAGAATTGCTATCAAATGCACTGGCAAAATCTGTACATAAAAGCGCTGTATCCTTTTACTTACATATAGAATAGTATCGGATCAATTCCGTAATGAACATAAACAATTCGTGCACCGGCCGCGTGCCTTGTAAAACATGTTACATAGGGTGTAACAGCTTCAAGCTCATTGAACGCATGCGTAAAAAAAATACATTTCATAAGCAATTTGTGGTTCGTATTAAAAAGTGATATCAAACGCAAATCGTTATCCCGAATGGGGCAGTGCGTTTACCATAGGACCTGTTCGGTTTCTTTAGTAAAATCCCATAAACCTGGGAAAAAATCACCGGAAAGCATTCCCCCCTTCCCATATATCATTAAAAGCTCGTACTAATACCGGTAACAATTGATCCTGAAAGGCAACATACCAGGACGCGTGGAGACCATCCGATCCGGCCGCTGCCTTGATATTCATCTGACTTAAACCTTCTTTTAATTCTGAGAACGAGAAAGGGCGTGTCAACCATGATTGTTCATTGGCACTTAATGTAACTGGTACATTTGCAAAAATTGGACTATTTCCTGGCTATTCGACGGATTATCCTGGTTCCGACGGGTAAATTTCTGCCGGAAGTGATCATAGAGTGCCAGATATGTCTCGGAACCTGTGACTTCAACACTGGTATCACGCTGAAAGCTAGGAATAAAGTGTGTAGTCCGCTCCTTTTGTGCTATAAATAAAAATTCACCGTCAGATGTTCATGAATTCTTAATTTTGCTAGACGTTGAGAAAATGAAGAACGTTGCTGGCGTTGTAAAGCTAACAGTTTTAATAGAGCTTTTAATTTACGGGTTTCCCCAATACGGTTAACACCTTGTCCATGTTCTTGAGTTGCCTCATTTAATAACCGGTAATAGTAGTTTTCTTGTTGACGCCATATACGTTGTTGTTCTTGTACAAAGTTTTCAGATATATATTTTTTTTTAATTTCATCCATTGTACATTACCCGTTCCATGAACTATTGAATACAAATTTAGTGTCTGGTCTATCCCTTCCGGGATCTGCTGACGATACACCTTAGTTGAAATGGCATAAGAAGGTAAACGTCTGCGATATAATTTTTTAAAAAAAAAGAAATTTTCCGCTGGTAATTGAATCGTAGTGCGTACCATGTCATTATCAGATATACATGTAAATTACGTACTTCACGAAAGCGAGATAACAGGTGTCAAGAGACCGAAATGACATTAATACGACTAGCACCACCCGCATAGCAAAATATGGGACTAAAGACACGCGGGGAAAAAATGATGCCATAAGTCCACTAACTGAGACTTCTGAAGGAATTGTCTATATGTTTTGCTAACCGCCTAGGGTGATGTCTTTCGAACATGAAGTTGCATTTACATCACCCATTATAATATAATTATCTTAACGCAACTCAGCGACCCATATCGGTAATATCATGTCCTCCCTCCTAGATCGCTGACTGGGTGCGTAAATCCCAATAATAGTTAAACAAGGTTGCAGGAATCAAGCGTCGGTTAGGATGAAGACGAACATTAGTTACTGGTACGTCACCTCTACAAGCTAGTCCTACCCCTCTTGAATCCTGAGGGTTGTAATTGTTTAGATATTTTTGAACTAAGATCCACATTCATATTTTCTGCAAGTACTACAAGATCAACCCCTTGATTAAGTAAATAATTCTCTATCATTCTAATCTTATTCATATTATAAGAAGTAACCAAATTGTAGGTAGCGAGACCATAATTTTTATTAGCCATTACAAATTCAGAATTTGTTAGTAGATTTGAAAGACCCCATATTAATAGAAATATTCGCAACACTTCAAAACTTAACATCCATATATAACCATGACCTTTAACACAACTCGAAATTGTTTTCTGCCGCTGAACTCTTTCATAAATGATAATTATTGACGAAAAGAGGCCTCTGCTTGATCTTTCTTTGTGTTTTTTTATAAACAATTCAGTTTACGTTGAGATAAACCTTTAGAACCCCCTCTTAGATGGCGACTTATTTGCCGTGGATAAACGAGTTTCCACCCCGACCTCCAATGGAGATGAACCCTGCGCACCGCTTTTATCCTTTACCACACTTTTAAATGTAGACACTCCCACAATCTCGACATTGGAACCAATATCCCCTCTGATGAACTAACTGAGAACACCGGAAATATCCCAGAGAAATCCTCTGCTGTCGCAGATTCCACCGGTGTAATACCAATTACAGTGGTAGGTATACTATATAGAGGATGATCTTTGGTAGACACCTATGGAGTAGCTTCCTCAGCTACCTCCAAGTCTGAAATCACTGGCGGTTCACTTACCTGAACCTCTCCGCTATGCTGGTCAATGTTACATCCTGTCGGACCCTCTGATGTCTGGAAGACGGGTTCCTGTAATTGCTCCCGATCACTTCCTACTACTGTGTACTGGTTCCTTGCCGCCAAATTAGTAAAATGAGAAGACGAAATCAAAAGTGGTTCTGGGTTTTCCCCTGTGCGTAAATTAATAGGACGATGCACGTTCACACTGGAAACCACATCACCTCGTGGAGGACATTCCGAACCATTACTGTGTGCTCTTTTACACTGGTTACAAAATCGTGAAGAGTCAGAACTGAACAATTTCACTCTGCATGATCCAAACAAACCATAAAATGGCAAAGGTACTTTATTCCGCCTTATGTGAACTATACGTTTACCGTTATAGGTACTTTTGAAAATATGTTGCTCCGAGCACTTTGGCCGATCTATTTTTACTACGGTACTATTATGTAACATATAATCCGTAACTAACTCATCCGGATAATTCTGAGGCAGCGTAATAGTTGTCACTTAAGTAATGTCTTTATACACTTTAGTTACTGGTACTGTATAGTGCTCCTGGCCAAATACAAACACTGTACTGCCCTTAGTCAAATCCAACACTCGTTTCACTGTCTATTCTGTGTCGCACTGTATTTACACTGCATAGTAATATGCATTCAATTCAATCAGCGTCACCTCGCGATCACTTAACTGTAGTTCCTGTGCAATATTTCTATGAATTGCGAACGATGATGGACGTATACCTAAATAATGAAATTCTATTTTAAATGTAAAACTGTGTCATCAAGTCTTCAAACTGTTGTAAAGTTCTATGCACAAACGAGACCTGTCTAACTCAAAGGTCAACGTGCCATCACACCACAAGTCCAAACGCACTCTAGCTGATTAGCAGAAACAAGTGTTTACTTCGAAGCTCACCGATCAACCCAGTACTTGTGAACTTGCGAACTTCTAGCTTCTGAACCAAGTTTGTTACGTCACTTCCTCGGAAATATGTACTTCGAGTATGTACTATTTAGCTTTTGGACACAGCTTAAGATGTGGTCAGTTGCACTTTATTTGCACGTTTGTAAGCCGGAAACGTGATTTTGTTGAAATCAGACAAGCTTCTGTTGCGTTAGGTTTATTGCTCTCAGTGGCCAGAATAACCTGTGGTATTTAGGCTGTCATAGGAACCCAGTAATGCATCATCTATCACCTGAAAAAGGCTTTGTTCAAGGTGCAATTGACCTAAAGTACCTAATTGCTCAAGGTACCTAAAGTTGACCTAGGCGTAGCATCCACTCATACCTAGTTTTTGGAAGCTGTATGCAAATAGCTTTTGCGGTTTTGCAAGACTACAATGCTTTCCAGTGCCATAATATTTCCTTCCAGAAGGAAAAAAAATGAAAAGCAAAATATTTGTGGAGTTTCTGTTGCAATTTCAATACTGTATAACTATTTTGTTTTCCCTCAAATACAAGTTTTCTTTACCTAAGAAATAAGCAAAACAATCTGTGAATTGCAGCTTCACTAACTGGACGAGTAGACAGTATAAGGAATAAAGCGTAATTTTTAAACTTGCACTGCTTAAATTTGAAACTGTATATGTTTTCGCTTCACTAAGCAACTCAGGTAATGTTTCTAACATTTCTTAAAGAACAGTTCAAAGGTATGACTTAGAAGAGTTAATGCAAAGCTAATCACAAGAGAACACATTAATATAGTAGCAAGAATTTACTCATTACAGATATCTTTGATGCGATTTATATAGTAAACATATACAAACGAATGAGCAGCTACTAGACTTAACACAATGAATGTCTCCCGTCTTCCGTTTTTCTACCAAACTCACAAAAATTAGACAGCGAGTTGTGTAGCGAAAAGCGATTAAAACCAAATCTCGTTTCTCACTGGTACTATAATTCAGGCGCTGGCTATTCTGACTAAATATTTGCATAGATATTCTTAGTAATAAGATTAGTTCCGAATAATATATTTAATAAAGAAAAGAATTGCTAAAAGGCAGCACAAATGGAAAAACAATAAGTTCGAAAAATATCATAATTTAAACAAATGTTCTCGTTGATTCTTCAATAAAATATTCTGTTTGTGGGTTTTACGCTATACCGTCGCCTTAGAACCAGGAAGTATTTTGTCCACTTAAGCTACTTTTGAGGATAACAGTTTTAAAGTTTGAAGTTCCATTTAAAGTGTAAGTAAATTCATTACAGTTCTAACACTTCTAGTCATTCAGTGGTCATTTTATTAGATAGTACTTTTGTGGTTGATGCCCTTCACTACAAGAACTTCGAGTGCAGTGTTAACTCCAGTTTGCCAAAAGTGGGAATAGTACCTGGTGGCTCCAAGGTGACGATATGGTACCAATCATTTAGAATTGTATTTACTTTCTGTTTACATAATCGAAACAAAATTTTAATTTATGATAAAACATTGTTATAAGAATATTTTTCGTTGCAGGGTGAAGATCTTTGCTATTATAGAAAAGAAGAATGGAATGACCACATATCAAAAGAATATAAAATTTAAAAAGATAAGAAGCTAATTTCGGACGTTACAGTAGAGTCCTAGAATCTAGCAGTAACTGTATATGAAGAAGAAATAGAATGAAGTCAAAACTTGAATCTAAATTTGAACTGAAAGCAATTTCTGCAATGGCCGTTCATATAGCAAACAGAGAAACGAAAGGATTGGTAATAAAACCTTTAGTTAAAAGAGGTCCTGTTTTTTCAGACATAAAGGAACGAAATATCGATGTTCTGATTCCTAGTGAGAATCGTCAGAAATTGAACATGAATTCTTCAGGAGGCAGAAAAAATGAAAGCAATGACAGCTTTAAGTACAATCTAGAAGCAACGCCCTTCAGTTATTTAAATAAAGGCAGTGAAGATGTGACACAACAGTTTGTTCTACCAAAGTGCTCTGTGGTGTTAAAACGCATTACGGATGAAGAAGATAAAAATTTAGAATTAGTCGGAAAACAATGCAGGTATGTGGTTGTTTGTGTTTTGTACTATGATTGAAAATGCGTAAGTGTACCAGAAGGGTTCCTGTCATGTAAACTCATATTTCTAATCTTGGGTTTCTTGTTGATATTTGCGTTGTCATAATGATTAATTGTGATAAGTAGTAGTTTGTTAGGTATTAATATAACATATGGCATCAAAGTGTGCCGCCTTTACGGAAATATATTCCATTATTCTTCTCTTCGTCCCGTTTTTTCAAAATTATTACCGTTTTGCGCGATTCTTGTGGTCCCTCGTTCAAATCTCTTGGGTACTCATTGAATCTAGTGGCTCAGAGACCTCTTTAATATCAGCTACAATTTTCGTCTTAGAAGCTATTTCCCTTAGGACATTCGTGTCTGCTCAAATTGTAGAGCAGAGCAGAAATTAAAAAGGAAAAATCATCGGACCATCGTTGAATGCTTCCTCGGAACCTCATTTTATTTGTACAATCTAGAAGGAACTTGTGAATAGCTTAACGGGTGATATCAAATACTTTCAAAATAAAAATAATATCAAATCAGCAAAATAAAACTTACCCTAAAAAAATCGACATTTGTAAGTATCGCCAGACAGTAACAGGTACAACATCTCTGAGCAATGTGCACAGGCAGATGCCTTATTCTCCGATATATTCGATCTGTTTGCTCGTTAGATTGGAAGTCAACGCGGTATGATCAGTGATTAATAGACAATTATAAGCCATAATGTCTAATAGAGTCATTGAAATTGGGTCATAGTTGGGATGAATTTGACAGTGTTCGAAGACTAAATAATTCAGGTAGGTTTACAAATACAAGCCATAGCAATTCGTCAAGCGAAATGTTGGATTTGGAGAATTATATTAAACAACTTAACAATAATTTATAAGCTAGGTTTCCTGTTGAATTCATTTTATGTTTCGGTTCTGCATAAACCACGAATTACGACAAACTGACTGTATGGAAAGATACTCGCTATAGGTGTTACTTTAAACAGCTTATTTCAAAAACTATTTACATGTTCCATTATGACAATCCTAGGATTAAGTGTACATTTACTCCCACCGAGAGGGTCATTTGGAAGTAGGTGAAAAGCTTTAGAAGAACAGAGACCATCCGCTCCTTCCCATCTTGGACAGTATTCACTCCTTGTTGACGATGTAACGCGGTTGCCGGTGCACTCTACTTCTGACATCATTATAGTACGACCAGACATGACTGGTCAAGGATTAACCTCACTAGTGATCTACTATCCAGTTCTTTCGGACTGTCGTCCATTGCGGTCACTCTTCTTCGAAACAAAGATTGTGAATACCAAAGAGCACATGGCACTGAAAACAGTAGGTTCCCCGGTATACCTCTATGGAGCCAACTTTAAAATATAGAATGACAACGGGGTTGAATTTGTTTCTTGTGAAACGAACGGTAAATTTTGAACAATTTTGAGATGAAACACTTTTCGTTAGCCCGTACCGTTTGGCAGCTACAAGAGCTAATTTCTAGCTGAACATTAACATGCTGTTTTCGGGACTTTTGGAAACTTTTAACTATAAGGGAATAGTATATAATTGTTCCAAACAAAAGTGATTTACGAAATTGGAAATGCGGAACCAAACATTGAAACTTTCGAGAACAATGGCGGCATCGGAATTTCATCACATGTGAGTAACTTTAATAGAAACAAGGATTGATTTTGCTTTCTTTGAAGCAAATACGAAATTTTGATGAACTACTTTAAGAGAAACAGTTTTTGACATTTCGGATATCTTGACAGTTACAATACGTAGTTGAGAAGTTAACTGTTGCCCTAGTAACTAGCTCTGGTAACTGCTGAGAGGTAGAAGAGATAAAACACATTATATATTATATTTGTTCAAAATTAAGCGCTCTTTTCAAAGAGGAAAATCAATCCCATTGTTATTTTAAATTTCCCTCCCGCACCGAAGACCTAACCCAAGGACACAACTGCCTTAAGCAATATCACCACGTGATTCCGCCTTTGCATTTTGGTATGATTTGTTTTATTTAAAATATTTAGGTGAAATAGAAGACGAGTTATAGTTGTGGTACGGACTTTTAGAATCACACGGAAATCAGAGCTTTGAATTATTTTCCCATTATACACTATTGAATCATTCAGATTTTACAAGGGCGGATGTGTAATCCTTCCAAAAGTAAGAAAAATACAACGTCACAGAGATCTTTTGTATGAAGCTTTAATGTTACTATGATGGAGATCTTTTACTGTTTTTATTTGTTAAAAGTAATTAGCATAAATACACAAAAATGCTATTTTTTTCTTTTTCGTACCTATTTTAGACTATCTTAGAACCCATTTCCCATATAAAGATCACACGAGAATAGGGAGGCGAAATTGGTGAATCTGGCGAAATTAAAATAAGTATGCCATCAGTTAGCTCTTTGGAGGGCCACTTTAACAAGCTATCATCGATGAAGGTAGCATACTAATTCTGAACTTGTAAAACTCTGAACTCTGAAACAATAAAATGGACAAAGCACTTTTTTTCCTGTGGTCTTGATATATGAAAATCAGATTTCTCTTCATAAATGTTGGTATCAGACTTCTCTTTTCTCTCTACATTTGGTAAAGTATTTTAAAAATTGTTTATGTTTTAAAATTACACGGACAAACGTCCAGGGACTGTAGTACACTAGAAGTTAAAGAAGTCTCAGTCAACCTGATGGAAATTTGGCCGTGTTTCAGAGCTACAGGCTGCCAAGAGCGTGTGAATATGAACTTCAGAGTTTATTATTTGTAACTGCATGAGCAGTAGAATTGACGCGGCATGGTACCGTTAGAGATTTTAAAATTATACATTCCAAAATTGTTCAATGTATTGTATTGTTAAAGGTGCGCAAGGCATTCTTTAACAAAATAGATAGTTCTCGGAATTTTTCTGAAGTAGAAGCCGGTAAGGATGAACATGAATTACACAATTTTCCTTGTGAGTAAAAAGAAAACATGCCTCTTTACCGGTATCCAACCAGGCAATGATATTCAATCTCTTTGATAAATAAACGAAACGTTCGATGTAAGTGTGCACTGCTTACCCCTGATTTCATTGCAACCACACATTTTTAAAAAAGAAAATCGTTCAGCATATGACATCTGCTTAAGATATCGAATTACTGTTTTCTGGTAGGAAAACGTTCCATTCATTCTCATTTTCTTATCTTCATACAATTTGTGGAAATTCCTTACGCGCCGATTCCGGAATTTAGAAATATGCAATTTTGGATAGTGTAGATTTAAAATATTTGGCAATACTATTCTGCATCTGCTTTACTGTGGGTGGTATTAGAATTATGAAGCTCTAAAATTCATTTTCCCACGCTTTCGGTTCCTAGTAGTTCCGAAATGCGTCCGAATTTTCACCAGGATTAGTGGGATATTTTTCTTTTGTGTGTACCATCACCACTGGAATTTTTTTGCTGTAATTTTAAAACTCGGTGTATATATATATATATATAT
>JAGDQP010038861.1:0-17978 GCA_022664845.1 Lepisma saccharinum
GAGACAATACGTGGTTCCGGCCGGTATCTTGTACATTTCATATGGTTTGCAGTCACGGGGAGCCAATGAGGTGACAGACAGACAACAGAGAATAACAAAATTTATTTCGGTTTATTTATAAACATTTTAGTAGAAAAGGGCCATTATCGTTCTGGTGACCCTCTTGCTGTCCCGGTAGCATCGCTACCGTGCTATGGAAATTTTTCCATGCATGGTTGACAGATTTATGGTCTTTTTTAATAGGTTTAAAAAAAGAATGAAAAACTTTTTTAAAGACATACTTTTCTTAAATAATTCGTACTAAAAAGTAAAAAAAAAATGTTTATGCATGACTTAAAAGAAAAGCATGGGGTGCGCTCTCATATACAGTCACTATAAATTATTTAATTAGGGCGCCCCGTGCTTTTCTATTTAGTCATGTATAAACAAATTTTTTAAAATACTTTTTAGTACGAATTTATTTTTAAAAAATCCTTTAAAAATTATTTTTTTTAACCCACATCCTAAAATGTTCAGCAACCAGTGTAACGCCACAGCGTTGCAGGCTAGTATTTATGGGAAATATAAAAATATATATTAAAATATATGAAAGTAACAATGGAATATTGTATTGTCACCCGACTTACGTCGCTGTGCAAAATTTCATCATTGTATGACGTCGGGAAATGAGTTAAATTAACGTTGCAAGATTTGAGGAAACCACGAACCATTGTGAACTAAAGAAAAGAATGTAAAAAAAAATAGTGATTGGTGTCAATTAATAAGGCAACAGCTAATTCACAAAAGATGGTCTACTTATATATATATATATTAGTTTGAAATTTCAGTTTACTCCACCTTAACAAGCCTGTAGACCAGTGGTTCACAATTGGGGTTCCTCGACGCAGTGTTAGGAATTCCGCGAAAACCAGCATTCAAAACATACAAAATTATTATTTGGTTCACTTATTGTACAAAACCACTTTATAGATTGCTCTAGACTGCATTAAAATATTATTTGTCAGGCAACTGGGGTTCCCCAAAGCTTTAATTAAATGTTTCTGAGGTTCCCCGAGACGGAAAAGGTTGGGAAACTGCTGCAGATATTCCAATCATTACCATGCTGAACATTGTTTAGCGGCAAATTTTGTTGTGAAATGCGGTGTAAAATATGTTGATGCTTGTGATATGTAATTTATTGATTTAAAATGTTGTTAAAAGTAATTGTGTACACTGGGTTTCACATAAAATAGCCTCTGAGATTTGCTAAATCCAAATGTTGAACAATGAATGTGTTAATATCGAAGCTAGATAAAAGTAATATTAATAATGTGCATTCTCCGCTTGTAGCGACCATTTTCTTTGCATCCTAGTGTACAGTCAGCGCCAAAGGTTTGTACCCAGTCGTACAATTTCTATTCCAAATAACTTTCGAATGGAATGATCGATTTGAGTATATTTTTTTGTGAGTTTTGGCGCTGACTATTCTTGAACATACTTAAGATTTATTGTTAAATTTTGCAAAATGGAAGTTCAGTTAAATATTCAATAAACTTGATATATTTAAAATACGTACAATGTACAGCTATAGTCACCAAAAATTTTGACGCATCTCTTTAGAGACTATTTTCCAAAATTTGAGGAAGTGAATGTGTGTGAATGAAAAATATCCCTCCGGAATAAAACGAGGTTAGATAGATACAACTTGCATAATTTTTGGACTTTTCTTCTTCTTTTTGGTCGACGAATAATTATACTTTTTTGTCAAAATATCACTAGCGTTTAACTACATATCAAGAATATATTTTTCTCAAAAGTGTCTCATGTGTTTGTGGGTATGTCTGGAAGTCGAAATGCTTGTACGATGTTTCAGTATATTTATTTTTAAAATAAGAAAAGTTGGTTTTAGACATGCGTCAAAACTTTTGTTCATAACTGTACTATGATAGGTCTAAGATTATTGTTGCCATTTTCACGCTCAATTTATTGGTAATCGATTGCAACACGGGTAAACCTAATCCCCACCCCACCCCCACTTTCTCCTGATATTTGGTGACTTATCAGATGTGCCAACCTGTGAAACAAAATCGCAAATAATGCGATAATAAGTGAAATTCTATGATTTTGATATGTGAAATGGTAGTGTTATCATGTATTTACATGGAAAATGATTGTACGTAATAAAATTGCGTTATTATCCTGGTTAAATGTGTTTTCTTTTATGCCTTACGCAATTGTTTCAAAATAGTTATTTCTGGCGCACCCTGTCTATAAGGCGTTCAGGCTAGATAGTCAAGCCAAGGATTAGGGACTATAGGATTGTCAGCTCGCATAAGTGACAATAGTTTGGACTAAGAGCGATACCTGCATAGTAGTGGCACCTGGTGATCGGCAGGGAGAACTATCTACCGGGTCAGCGACCGTTCATAATGGATTTAGAGCCGGGCAAATGAAAAAAGGAAATCATTCTTTCATCTCTGTCAATATTTCGACTTCAGGAAGCGATACAAAGTCTTATAACGTGTTATAATTAGTTATGTTTGTTAGTGGGTTGCACTGTAGAATATATAGTAAATATAAGTAATCTAAATGTCGCTCCAACAACTTCAAGGAACCCCAACACGAAGGAGCAGCGGTCCTAGTCCTACCATGCTCCTACTTCTCGCGCTACTCTGTTGTGGTGGGAGCGGACGCGTTCTTTCCGAATAGGAACGAAGTTCGCCGAACTTTTTTGTTACCGGCTAGCTACGTTGTAATCAAGGATTAGCCTAGTCCTTGGTTGTAGTTCACCTGCCGACCTGAAGATAACACGACTATACTTCGATATTACTCCCATCTATAGTTAATACGTTCAACTCCCTTCAGCTGGCGGTCCTATATACTCGCTAGTCCTTGGTCAAGCCATCAGAAGTAAATTTAACAGAAGAACGCTTTAAAAGTATACTCTTACAAAGCAGAGGATTCTCAATAATTAGTTCGATTACTGTAAATGATTATCCAGTGGTAACATTTTGTGCCAAACAGTACATTTAAATCTTAAAACTGAAATTAAATATTTTAAAAGAAATTGACACCACCTCACATAATGCTGGGTCCAGACGCACAAGTTTGTGCTAAGTTTCGTGACAAGTGCGTGTGAACAGCAGTTTTTTTTTTTTTTCTGAGCGGACACGAAAGAACTTAGTTGAAAGACAAAGCATCGTTTTAGACAGGTCGTTCAGACTTCCAGGTCCTCAGTGGCTACAAATATTAAAACTACAAAATAAAGGGCATCAAATGAAAGCTTTTTTGAAAATGAGTACGAAATATCTTGTTTTCTGGGGCGCTGACGTCAAAAGTGCCCGCCGTTGGTATTTTGTCATATCTGGTATCGATATTTGTAACTACAGAGTGAGTCACAGTACAGCCTTGTATTTCACAAACTGTCAAGAAAATGAAGCATCGTAGTATATAAATGTGGAATGTTGGGGAGGGGCTACATGATCAACGTAGTCGCCATCTTGAAATCCGCCATATGCGATGGAGATTGTTTTTTCTAATGGCAAGTGGGTCGTAACACATCAAACAATACGAGAATGTTCCCAGCAAGCCATTCCAGGTGTTAGATTTGACCTAAGTGTTACAGTGTTAAAGAGTTAAGGCGCTGTTTGGTAAATGAACACAAATGCTGCAGATTTTCAGTCAAGATAACTCAAACACCACAACAGGTAGGCGAAATGTAACACCGGGTATGTCTGGAAACATTCTCGTATTGTTTGATATGTCACGACTCAGTTGCCATATAAAAAAAAAAAAAAAAAAAAAAAAAAAAACCAATCTGTCCAATATGGCGGATTTTAAGATAGCGGCCACGTTGATCATATACTTCAAAATGTAACCCTTTCCCACCATTCTCCATTTATATACTACGATGCTTCATTTCCTCAATGGTTTGTGAACTACAAGGCTGTACTGGGACAGTATAGTGTTTATCTCCCTACTGTATATACATGGAATTTGTTACAAAATTATGTGTGATGTGACTTTTTAAATATCAGTTTTGACTTCAGCACATCGAAATAGTCAGGACACCTTAAATTAAAAAAAAAAAAAAAAAAAAAAGTCTTTTCACTATTTCTGGCGTCACTAATGACTATAAGTGCTAATAGACCTACTGTTTCTAACAATGAAGGGTCACGGTTCTCAAACACACAAATCGTATTCACACCTAATACATCGCAAGTAACATAACGAGATATGTAGATTACCAAAATTTAAGGTGCCATGGTCCAGGGGGAGGGGAGCTAGGGGCTCCGGAACTTCGAATGTCACAAAAATGTATATAAAGGCAGTAGGGAGGTTGTAATGGAATATCTGAAAACGGGAAAAGCAATCAAAATAAAACTTGCACAACATATAACTGACATCAAGTAGTAACAAAAACCATAAGCAGTGTTGCCAACGCAGAACAAAGTTATAATTTTTAAATAGCATTATATACACTTAATGCACAGTGGAAGAGTACTGGTAATAGAAAAGAAAATAGTACAAGTTGTTTTCACAGTGTTGCAAACTATGGAAGATCTATGAGCTGAAAGTTGTCGGGTTAGAAACTATATGTGGACACACAGGCCAATATGCTGGTATCTGGAATCACAGTAAAAATGCTAATCAGCACATATACCACCGAGGGTTGGGGGAATAGTGAAAGCATTGTCACCACTGAATGGAACCACCCGTCAAGTAAGATATATTTAACAGACACCAGTAACAAAAAAAAAAAAAAGAACATTGTAAACGCTGGTACCATAGTGTTGCAATCTTCGGGTTGGTGTGATATATCTTCCATAGTTTGCAACACTGTGCAACCAACTTTTAATATTTTCTATTGCCAGTACTTTTCCACTGTGCATTAATTGGTATATAGTGCTATTTAAAAAATTGCAACTTTGTTCTGCGTTGGCAACACTGCTTATGGTTTTTGTTACTACTTGTGGTCAGTTATATGTCGTGCAAGTTTTATTTTGATTACTTTTCCCGTTTTCCAGATATTCCATTACAACCTCACTATACTGCCTTTATATAAATTTTTGTGACATTCGAAGTTCCGGAGCCCCTAGCTCCCCTCCCCCTGGACCTTACATTTTGGTAATCTACATATCTCGTTATGTTGCTTGCCATGTATTAGGTGTGAATAGGATTTGTGTGTTTGAGAACCGTGACCCTTCCTTGTAAGTTTATAGGCAAATAATTTCGTCAAGTAAACGTTCATGGGAATATTTACCCCTTTTCAGTAACTACTCCCTGCATCACTTTGTACGATGCCTTTCACTGAAACATTTCTTTAATCTTTCCTTCTCGTAGCAAAAACTGTCCGTAATACCCACCCCCTCCACTCATCTGAACCCAAAAGAAGGTATGGACACCCAAAGTTTATGTTTAATACCTGTTTGTCTAAATTGACAAGGAAACCTTACGAACCAAGTTTCGGGAAATTTCACCGGACTTGGGCCAAAATAGAAGTGAGAGAGCAGGGAGGAAGAGGGTGAGAACACATCTCTCGGAGCAGGAAAACGAGTTAGGAGTCAAAAGAGCAGGATATTTAGCAGAAATCAGATAAATTCGTCACAAAAATGAAATCATTGTTCATCGAACGACATTTGGCTCCCAAACAGATCCTTAACACTGATCAAAGTCGCTTCGAGAAACAAATGCATGCAGGACGAACACTTGGACCAATGGGCATCACGTGACTGTACGCAACTGGAGGATCTGAATCTGCAACGACGCACTCATACATCATCACTGAGAATGCATGTCATCTCAATGGGCGGAGCTTTATATTCGCCGATGTACATGCTGTGTGCAGAATCCAGCAGGGAATTTCCTCAAAGCAAACCAACTGATCCATCCAATATTAGGTCTTTATGCTTCTGGCTCTAACATGAGAAAGATGATCAGAAGACAATGCTGACATATGTTTTCTGGCCAAGTGTGTGTACTTTATACGGAGAACCAATTCTGCCTGTCTATTCCTGGTCTGCCAATAAGGATGAAGCCTTAATGAAATCAATTATTCCAGGAAACATCAGTGGCTTTTGATTCCAGCAGGATGCGCAGGACTGATTTAGCCATTGGATGTCAGTTTCTTCCGTCCTTTTAAGACATTTGTTCGGACGCAGAACCGGAACCATTCCAGACGCCGATGCAGTACTGCTGTGACACTGTTGGCTCTGACCTTTGTTCATCAGATCAGTGCAGTGCGTTTCCACTCAGGAGATGTGCTCATTGTACAAACACGTTCTGTCTGAACCATCTGCTCATGGAACGTCGGCATATAAATTGCACTTTACTTTCCTGGTAATTTACTGCTGGTACTTTTGCCTTCTGACGTATTTCTTAATAATAACTGTATTTGAACACGAACAAATTGTTCTGTACCTATTTCTCTAATTTTTATATACAAAGATGCATGTTCATATCACTCGCCCTTATTTACTTCCGAGTCTAATAATCCATCAGTACGTGCATTTTGACCTCTTCTATCGAACGCGTAGTCTGGTCGGTCGATCCAAAACTTGGTTCGGAAGGTTCCCTTGTGAGCAACAAAACTGAGTCTGGACCTGTCGTAAGATATAAAAAGGTGAAACAATAATCAAGCAATAAAGAAACATCACCCATTCCTTTTCTTTATATTTTATTGTTCAAAAATATGCTCGTATGTACAAACACTTGAAGACTAGGAATCACTAGCAGAGATTACTCTTCGTTTTGTTCCACACTGTATACACCAGTATGAATATATTACCCTCTCTTCAACGTAGTCTTTGGTTTAAATGCAATAACACAGTCTAGTGTTTACCTTACACATTTCAAACAGTCTAAAATCCAACATTTCATATATATCTCCTTGCTATCATTCACAGCTAAAAAAACAAAAAAACAAACAAACTCAAACCAGCAAATTGGACTTGTATAAGATGACTACATGGTAATAGTTTAAAATAATGATGGCGAAAGAAAAGTATTTCCTTAGATTGAAACAAAAGTTCCTTTAAAAAAAAAATGGATCTTGCGTAGTTACCAAACTAGAGGCGCTCAAAGTTTGCAAGGCGTCGTCACAAATGACGTAATATATCGTCAACTAATGACTGAAGATGGGTTTGCTCAAGTCACAAGTGAAGTTCTACCCAATACATGGGTTTGAGCAAAGTTTATGATTGACGCCAACAATAAATTTCACTCCCTACTTGATTTTCTTTTAAACTTGGAATAGTAATACAGATATCATTACGAAATCTGAACTGGACTTCCTTTACTGTATGAAAAACAAAGCGGGACCTGTGTTGTTCATGAGAAGGCGCCGTGGCAGAAGTGAAAAAAAAGGGACATATGGTCGGTGGTTGGAGAAAAATCCTTTAGTTTTCAGACGAGGAGTGCAGAAAATTCCCGTTTGTGCCCAAATGACAATCCCAAGGGTGTTTAGTGTACGATATCAACGGGGTACAGTGGTAGAAAACGTTCAAAATGAATATAAATAAAATGAAGCCAACAACTCAAGTTTACAAGCACTGTTTTTCACACTCAAATACCTATAGACTAGTGCCCTATGATTGGTTTTTGCCATTTACTAATTCTAGGGTACAACAGACATCTTGTTAGCAACATATTAAGTACATACTTAAATATACTTTCAAACGTAGGATATTTTAGGGAAGTATTTTTCATTTCCTTTACGCAATCATTATTCAATAAATAGTGGAAAAACTACATTTTTTAAATTTTCTTATAAGAAGAAAAAAAAAACGCTTTACGGAGCGTTATTTGACGAATGCCTTCGTCTAAAAGTATTCACACTGGAGTCAATAATATGAGTTCCATCGCCAGATTCGACCGCGTATGTTCAGGATTCACTTCAAAAGATTTCAAAGGGAGAATTGCTTGTATCTGTCATGGTCCGTAAATACAATCCATTGATGCAAACTAATCCCATCCACCTAAGACTTCTTTTTAGTCTTCCATTAAAGAGATAAGGCTTTGCAAATCAAGTTAATTAAAAAAAAAAACTAGTTACTTGTAGTAACTTTTGTTTAATGCTTTAAATTGGATAGATTTCATAGTTGCCTTTGCGTTCATTTCGAAGAGAGAGTTTCCTTTTCGTTCTGGAAGGTGTTTTTTTAATTTGTTTTTTTTTATTAATTACAGTTTTATAATTAGTAGTGAGTAAATAATATGTAAGCAAACATAATTAGAGGCGCTCTGATTAACTTCATTCTGCATTTTTTCTATTATTATATGATAATACTTACAAGGAATTCCTCTTAACAAACCAACTTACATAATTAGATCGGTATTTCTAATTTCAGTGGAGTTACAGTATTTACACAAGTAAACGACTAAGATAATGTTGTTTTGTTTTTTAATTAATTCTGTTTTCAAATTTAAACTTAAAAAAATATATATATATACTTTCTAGGAACAACTTTTTAATTTCAATTCTACTTATCCGTTTTTATAATAATAATAATAAAAAGGTCAAACTATCACTGGTTATATTTGAGTGTTTAAAGATAGATATCACTCAAAAACGTCATCATTTCAAAACTGCTTAATGGTTTTCAAATAATAATATGGTTTCATTGGATTTGGCAGTCCAAAAACATAGGATTTCACATGAATTATAAGCAATTTCAGCCATTTGGGAGGTTTCTGCACAAAAAAACTGTTCTTTTCTACCACTATGCGTCGCTCTGCTTAAACGCCAATCGTGGCTATTTCCAACACTTGTTAGAATGTTATCTATTTCCTTGCAAACTAAAATAACCCCAGTTCCAATTTAGTTACGATATCTCAAATCACGATTACAGATCTCACGTATTGGGAACAACTTTCGCGAAGTGCCCCCTTTTGAGTCATTATTCGTTGACATATTACGTCAACGCTACGTCGCCATCCTTGGGTCCCTGTAGCCTTGAAACTACGCATGTCTGGTAATTTCAAAATAACCTTTGTTTTCTGCATAAGGAATTCACCTTCCATGACCATGCCATTTTTATCCACCCTGTGTCTTAAGCGTTACTGTTCTCAGGACTTCTGACTTCAGCTGCTTTTAATTTAAATTTCTACATTTAAGGATAATCTAAAGCAACGATCACCAACAAAAGATGGCAGCACTACCTCCGTGTACGTGTAATGTATTTTTATCCTTGCACGAAATTTCAATGCTGCTCCTATAAATTCGAGCGTAGAGAGTTCAAACTTTCAGGGAAGGAAGTTCATAACCAATTCAAGAGCATGGTCGATGCCGATTTTTTAATTCCGTTTTCCTTCATTGTTGAAATCGCTTTATTATTGTTGTGGATATCGAAACCTAAAACAATGAAGCTATTTCAATAATGAACAAAAAAGAAAATTAAAAATCGGCATCGATCAAAGTCTTGAATCGGTTATGAACTTTTTCCCCAGAAAGTTTGAACTCTCTAGGCTTGAATTTGTAGGAGCAGCAAGGAAATTTCGTGCAAGGATAAAAATACATTAGACATATACGGAGATAGTGCCGCCATCTTTTGTTGGTGATCGTTGCTTTAGATTATCCTTAACTGGAATCCTGAGCCTTATATCTGACGATTGAACAAGATCTATATGTACTTTATTTAAATGCGAGTTCGGAGATTTTCCATGGCATTATTTCTTAGCGCCTTTAAGATCGAGCTAGTGAGTAAAAAAAAGGCCGGTGCAAAGCCAACTCTGTGGAAATATGAAGGAAAAAATGATCGCGAAGAAGACTATTATAGTACTCTTCTGCATAGGAAAAAGAAGCGTATGTTCACGAGTTCTGATACAGAAGCAAATCAACAAATAATACTGAACAAATATCTTATGTACAGAACACTGCTAAAATTAATAGACGAAAGGAAATACTCTTTAAGCAGATAAAATAATAATAATAATTAAAACAATAACCGTGAATAATAAAAATAAAAAATAGCAGCAAACTTAGCCATTAAGATCCTTATACTAGATCAAAGATGATTTTCCAAATCTTACAATAAGTCTATTTCTGTAAGACTAGAACTTTCCATTGTATTTACAGACTCTAGGGAACTCAAGTTCACGCCGAGATAGGGTTGGATGGAGCACGTGGAAAGGTTTTAAGGTACATCTCAGTATTTGCCTCGCTACGGAAGGAAAATTTCAACTAGGATGTCCGGTCACTGGGCACTGGAGGCAGCACTGTCAGTTCAAAATCATGGAAGTTCATTGACAAGCCGAAATTTGGAACTCGAACGTACAGGAGAAAATGCTATCTTATTGCTCAAATTTATTAGTACTACTTTTGAACACACAACCAAACAACAATAAATTTAAGGTAAGAAATAAACAACTTTTGTAATAATGATCTTTCACTTTTTATATTCGTGGAAGGAAGGGCAGGATAGCGGTCCTGACCTTTCCAAGATACCATCTCGGTGTTCATATTCAAGATTTACAGGGGGCAAACACGCTTCTGCTGAGCTGCCATTACGATCGATTCACGACAGGAAAGATCAAAGGTACAGATTATCATGTCCCCACGTTCTTCCAGACGTCATGATGTACCAGAAGTTACAATTCATACAAATTATAGCGATATTTCTGCGTAACAGTGCTAATACAACAGATTAAAAAACAAGAACATCTACTGAAAAGAGAGAAATATGAAACACTTTCTCCGAAAAAACAAACAAACATGCCTTCGGAGATCCATGTAATCTCTCACAAAACAAGAACGCGGAGGGAATGCATTAACTAACCAGCGATAAGACGCCTGCACCCTTCTGGCTCTCTTTTAACAACAATGTGTTCAGCACATACTATGTACTTTCTTCTCTTCAACAGCGTTTCAGATTATATGTAATCTCATTATCGCCAATGAAAGTCTTTTTTGGATCTCTTTGTCTTCTTAATGTAGAGAAAATTAAGTTAATAGTCCCTTGTACATTTTGCGCACTTGTTCAACTTTCCCGGAGTTTCTCTATTTTATAAGTCTGTTAGGATTTGTAGCGAAGAAAGGTATTCGAAACATTCTCTCCAACTTCTGGACACATTTCATTTACACCATACCCCTATCTATGAAATTATGGCAACCAAGAATTAAGTCGAAGCTACGACATGTTACAATAGGTAAGAAAAAAATTGTGTTTAAACGTCATTCTTACATTCGAAGTACACTGCTCAACAGTATCTTCAAAGTGAAATGTTCACTCTAATTGTGTTGAGATATTATTTATATTTAAAAGATGCTGCCACTTAGAATAAAAGAATAGTTCTACCACAGCCATCTGCATTTTTCATATCAAATGAACTTTCAATGCATATATGATTCTTTTACTCCATAGACTAACATGTATACTTTACACACTCTTAAAAAAAAATGCTTATGAACTGCATAAAACGTTGGATGAGTAAACATACAGGGATACATGTCAGGTTTTTTTTTTCATTCATAATATTACTGATTGCTGCACCCTGCATATTACATGGAATGTGACGACCAGAATTACTTATATAAAATAAAAATTCGTTGTGTTATAAAATTATATACAAAACGTTAAAAAAAGAAAAAAAACTATTCGAAACTAAAGAAAAATCAGCACTTAAGTGGATTTGGCTTGTAAGCTTTGCATCCCATAGACATATCTACACTCGTAAGTTTTCTGGAAATATTGAATAAGACACATTGAAATTTCAGCTGGCAGAAAAAAGTATAAATGCATATCGTCGCTGAAATTTTCAATGCCTGCTACGTGCTCAGAAGTCCGAAATTGAGTTTTTGGTGCCATTCGACAGAGAAACACACTCGCCCTTCTTTTGAAATCACAGCTACGTGTAAATTATTTCATCCAACAGTTTTAAGGGCTTGGTTTCGTAATTCCTGTTGTGTGAAAAATAAGACTTTCAACAATTTTTCCTGGTACAATTTAATTAACTATACTTGCTAATAGATATTCCCATTACTCACAGTAATTAACATTCACTAATATCAAAATAAGTAAATATAACAGGTAACTTTAAAAAACACATTTTATTTCTCTCCTGAAAAATTTGTTAAAATGCACATAGCAGGCAGGCACTGCAAATTCAGTGACGATATGGGGGCTTGTTGCTTTGAAAAGTGTTCTAAAGTACGACATCCACAGCCTTAACATATTTCAACTTTTTTATATTGCAATGAGATTGTACAAAGCTTTGAATGAGATTTTTCTAAAGGAACTGACGGCCATAACTTTCTCTAAAGTTACATTAATATAAAAGAATTGATACCAATAAACTCTCAACAAGTACTCAAATACATAGGATCTTCGCCTCATCAAACCCCTCGTTTATCACAGCCTAACTCGCAAAGCCTGTACGAGCACCTCGTACTAAATAAGATCCAATGGATCTTTGGTTGCCCAGACGTTCAGTAGAAATTTAAGTACTGTACGCCTAATATTCACTATCCACGGCCTGTACTACTCTTTAATATAGCATCCAATCATTTCTTTCTGTGCAACATACTGAACTTCTGTGCTCTATTTACCAATCAGCCTTCAATATATTAGCCTATTTTTCAACCCAGGCGAAGTGTCAAGTTACATTTCTGTATGTCAAGTGTTAGACCTGTCGTTAATATGATCAAAACACATTCCCATGTGAATTACACGTAGCCGAGCTCGTCCGCATGGACTGAAAAGCACTTCGTATATATCACACAGTATAAGAAAAGTACGTGCTTTCCTTAGTCGACTAGAGCCACGATTGTGGTTATGTGGCAACCAGAATGTCATTTTTGTTCTCTGATTAGATACACTTATGGATAAATGTTTTGACGCTTGTTCCTCCTGTGTGTAACTTCTACGAACCTAAATTACAATTAATAATTCCCATTGGGTTACAAAAAATACTCCTAGAAAAGACGAGGCTACTCCTCTACAACTTGGTGAGATTTCTAGACTTAGAATTTGTTTGCCAACCAAAACTTATATTATTTTTCAGATATCATCCTTCTTTAGCTAAATACCAGGACAATATTTTCCACAAAAGTACGTCAAATTATTGTTCATATCTCTTCAACAAGTCAACGATATTTTAATACATTTCTTTTTGCACTAAGAAAATTTAGTGATAGACATATGCATCAAAACTTTTGTTCATAGCTGTACTGCAAAATGTAATATGAAGTTCCAAGCATGTCCTTAATTTGCAATTATTTTGAATCGAACAGTTTCGTTACATAACATGGCTAAAAGTCAGTGCTCTCGTAAAACCAAGTACCAGACGATAAGAGTTTTAGAAGGGCCTTTCGGAGCCTTAGCGTTTGTTACCAGAATCGCAAGCTCACTTATTTTTAAAGAAAGAGTTGTCAGGAAGAATTCACAAGTCCTGCATTGTCAACTCAATGGTTATCCTGATTTCAAAATAGTAAATGATTATATAATATTCAATGATGTGGTTTTGGTAGAATATATAAGAAACTAATAAAATTGGATCTTTTTGCCAAACGATCAGCTCCAATCCTATCAGTTCAATAAATATGCTAACACAACCGCAGAACTGAGGATCAGAAAAGCATTCGCTTTTTTGAAACGAAAAAAAAAAAAAAAAGAAACCAAGCAAGACCTATCGATTCCTCCTGACAATCTCTTCTGAAGAAAGAAAGAAAAAGCAATGGAAAGTTTCAGTTTACGTGGATAAACAGAAAAAAATATGTAGTTCACACTCGCCATGTTTGCTTATATGGAAAAGTCCGTCATCTGCTGATATACATTTCCTTTCACCGTCCTCCAATATTGGTAATTTTAAATGTAGCGTACGATTTACCTTTGAGTTTTGTATCCACCTGAGAAGGCTTGATTGGATACCAAGGTTTGTTTTTACATGTCTATGGAACGTTTTTTCCTTCGTTTTTTTTTTTAATTCAGCTACATGAAGTGTTCAAAATGATTCGATTTGGATATAAAATGACTACACTGGAAATAAACTCCAGATCTTCGATCATTTTACTAGCATTTTCCGTCAGGATATGAATTAGAAGTAGAAAGGAACCCCGGAAAATCTTCGGTAACGATGACAGTTCCCAGAACTCGATGCTATAGTCACTCGATTACGAGACGAGAACTATTCTGTTCTAGCTTTCCTAGATTCCCACTAGATGTCTCCAGTCACGTACCAAACTCTACTGGAACCTGGAATGTACCAACATCAACTATAACAACAACCTGGTTTTCCTATTCGCAATAAATACCAAAAATTGTTGTCTTTAGTAAACGTTACACTGCGAACTCGCGATCATATATAAAACACCTCGCATTACAAACAAAATTACGTGATTGATTTTTTTTCAGCAAGGTATAAAATCATGTGCATCGCTCCCCAAAGTACGCAAAGCATGGTACGGTATTTCAAGTCCTATGGTGTTACGAAGTGCGATTTTTTTTCTTTAATAATACGATTAAGTCTATTACTTTTCGGTGATTTTGGAAATATTTTCGTCACACCGTCTGGGTTCCTTTACATCTGACGAATTACCACGACCACTGACCTATACGAATAATCGCGAGCTGCCTGTACCCTAATATGTGACATGATGTACACAATTTCCCTTGCCACCAGATGTGCCAGGGTTTAAGTATTTATAGAGCATATGGATATTATAAAATTTGGAATGTTAAATGCATCCTTAAAAGTACATCAAATGAACATACAGTAACGAGAATGTGCTGTACGTAAAATACTAGAGGAACACTAAATACCACATGATACCAGCTGTGTATATACAATACGATTTATCATCTTTAATATACTTAAAATAACAAAGAATATAATAAAAAGAAATATTTAAAATACTGACATTGATACTATGAACGTTCTTCCAAGAAACATTCATAAAAAATATGAGAATAAAACATATCAAAGAATGGAACTGAATAAGTACATGGCACAAAATTTATCTTTTCGTTTCTTTCTAAAGTTTTCACCGGGCAACTGCCAATATTATCTACAAAACTGCACATATATTACCGAGATTTATATTGCTTACACATTTGCACAATACCAATAATCTTATTAAAAAAAAGAATACTTTCATTACACCCAGTCAAATTCATTCAGACAGGATTATTTCCGTTCGACTATGAAGACTCCGCAGAAAACTCATTCCAAAGCTTCTGAAAGAGCTTTTTGAATGGATCGACTAGATCCGGCACATTCGTAATTAGTACATTGTCCCAGTTCCCTGTTACTGCTTGCCATGTCCAATTGAAACTGCCAGTTGCTAACAATGATCCATCCACAATAACGAATTTATGGTGCATCAGATGCGGTGATTTCTTCATTCGAATTGGAACGCCTGTGAAAAAAAGAAGTTTTTCTATTGCAAAGTATCACAAATAAATGTGAAAAAGGTGGCTGAAAAGTAGCAAGGTAATCAAACATATTTTAAAAACATACAAAGGTGTATCAAAAAATTGCCGGACTAGCTCTGTAGGGCGCTAACAGATGGCAGCACGAGTTATAGTGGTGTTCTTGTGATCAAGTGTGTGCAGCAGTTTGCGATTACGTCATGGACAGAAAGGTGGACTAACGAGTCAACGTGAAATTTAGCGTTACACTGAGAAAATCGGCCAGAGATATCGAAGATGCTTCACCAAACTTACGGCGATGAGTCGTTCACAATATTACGAGTGACACAGGCGCTTCAAAAGCGGAAGAACGTAGCTTGAAGACGACGAGTAATCTGGAACACCTTTCACGAACACCATCCCCGAAAATGTGTAATGAATTCGGAAATTTGTACATGCGGATTGTCGGAGGATGATCAACGACATTGTTGGTGTGTCGTACGGATCAATGCAGACAATTCTAACATCGGAATCACGCCACTGCCAAGTTTGTCTCCCGACTGCTGAAGCCTGAGTAGAAGGAACATAGCGTCGCAGTGTCACAAGATCTCCGTAAGCGTACCGCGGATGAGCAATCTTTCACGTCCTGAATCATCAGACGAGTCTTGACTTTGAGACAAAGCGACAGTCATTGCAATGGAAGAACCCATCATCTCCACGACCGAAGGGCTCAATGTATTCATCGTTCTATTCGACATCCGCGGCATTGTTCATCGCGAATTAGTCCCTCAGGGCCAGACCGTCAATAGAGATGTTCTGTTGCGTATGAGGGAGAACATTCACCGAAAGCGAATGGACCTGTGGCGCGGGAATTTGATTCTCCACGACAACCGAGCACTTCTCGTTCATGAGTTTCTCGCCAACCACAACATGTTACCACTTCCACACCCGCCCTACTCTCCAGATTTAGCTCCTACGAACTTCCTTTTCCCGAAGATGAAACTAAAAGGTTGCAGTTTCCACACCGCTGCCGAGAGCCAGTGCGAATCGCAAAACGTTATGAACTCGCTGACACAACACGAGTTCGAGACGGCATTCCAGTAGTGGTAGGAACGCCAGGATCGGTGTATTGCTGCATAAGAAGACTATTTCGAAGGTGATGGTGTTCAAACTTATAGATACTGTACTTTTTTTTTATCAACAGAGCTAGTCCGGGAACTTTTTGATACACCAGACACAAATTCATAGCAAATAGTCAACATTTTTTTTTTCGGACTCTAAAATGTTAAATTCTTTAAATAAAGAAACCTCATTGAACAATATATTTAAAATAAATAGAAACACGTCTACCAAAAAGGCTAGTTAAGGACAGGAAAAACGTTCTTAAAAAAAAAAACGAAAAAAATATGTACACAGAATGTGTAAAATAACAGCTCGACAAAACAAAACCACCTCACGAGATCCCTGACATGAAAATAAAGGTACACCATCAAGGGTACACAAATACTTCGCTTCGGGGCGGTATAGGCTGCCGAAAGTAGGGAAAAATTAACGCTAGAGCTTGATATTTCCAAACCCATTAACCGTAGAACTGAAGTAACATGGTTACCCTCAAAGACCTAAGACCCGCTTTATCCAAAAACGTGCAATGGATTCCCCAAAGGTATTTCCAGACATTCTACGGAGTAAACAGTGGGTCGACAAACACGAGTAGGACTACTTTCCGTACAAAAAAAGAGCAGAGATGTAATCACAGTAATGTAACAAGGAAATGACAGCCTCTTTTACTGATCAATACACCAAACATTCGTTGAAATGTGTGAAATTCTTACTCCTTCTGTTATGCGAGCACCCATCATAAAAAATAATAATCCCGCAAAGGAAACCTTGTAACATCCTTAACGTTCCATATAAATAAATTCAGTGCTTTTGCTTCCCCTGATTTACCTTATATCAAATCACCCTTTCGGCTATTCGTATATATGCTATAGACTGAAGAAAATAATTTCCATATTCATTTTTAAGGTTTTTATGATAGTGTATTAAGGTTTTTATGACAGCTAAAATCATATATTTTCCTTCACGAAGTTATCACATAACTGAAATCATTAAAAACTAGTATTATGGTACGTCAAATGAAAGAGTGAATTTCATAGATACAATAATTTTGTACTGTGCCTTATTCTTAATTTTAATCAGGAAGTCTCTTCATAAAGAATTCTTTAATAGTTCCATCAGTTTAACAGTGGTGTCATCTAGTGTTAAAAACAGAGTATAAAATGTCCTTACAAGAAACAGAATTAAATTATGAAAAAAAAAAAAAATGCATAACACTTTTCTCTATCTTATTTATCTTCTTTTAGAAATCTTTCGCTCACATCTAGGGATTGATAATATCTTCTGAGTAAGAAAAAATATTAACTAGAACATGAAACACTACGTGTATCCATTCGCTATTCACCTAAATCGGAAAGAAAACAGTCAACGCAAGTGAGTTTGAAAACCAGTCTTTAGAACATGTCATGTGTTTCAATTCTTAGAAGACAAACTAAAACTACTCCACGAAACGCCCCATCGATAATGATACTACTACTAATAACAATAACTAAAAAATATACAAAAAAAACTTATCAGAATATTTAAAAAGAGCTGTGCATT
>JAGDQP010038862.1:0-17978 GCA_022664845.1 Lepisma saccharinum
ATATATTTATATTGTAATACTGTTCCCAACATGATTGGCAGTAAAATCTTTCTTGGGAGCCTATAAATAGCCCTTAATTTCTTATAAGGTTTCAATTCTGGGCTCCAGGTGGCCTTGCTAAGTTGACCAACCGAAGTTGCACACTTCTAGTTTTAATTAAAATATCACGAATCTCCGAAACGCACTTATATCATTATCATATGTTATTTGTATTGCGATTTCGGAGTTAGGATCAATGCTTTCCAAATCAGGATGTGCTGTAACTTCTCTTGTACGTATTTTCTTCTGTCACTGTAGTAATATTGATTATCAGAAAATATTCTACAAACAATGTAAATTAAATGTATTTATTTAACAGGCTTGGAGTAACAAGCAGCTGTAATTCAGAGAAGACGGTTTGTGTTCAGAGATACAACTTTCCATCGACGCTTTATATTCTATAAATGACTTATCGAGACCACAGTATCCAAAATTTTAATACAAGTAGCTTTCACGA
Organism: Lepisma saccharinum; assembly: GCA_022664845.1. Lineage (NCBI taxonomy): Eukaryota > Metazoa > Arthropoda > Insecta > Zygentoma > Lepismatidae > Lepisma > Lepisma saccharinum. Next base: position 497 of record JAGDQP010038862.1, read on the forward strand.
TGCAGGGAACTTCACCAAACGAGAAGCTCCAGCGAGTATCAGCTGTAGTCCTCTGTCTTTCTTGGTCGGGACAACCTCGAATGATCAGATATATTATGCAGTTTTGTAGGAATGTTCGACAAAAAGATAGTCCAAGTAGAAATTTCTTACCAAAGCTCAACTATACAATAAGAATACATGAAGCGAAAACATATTTCCAATTCTCGAAGAAACGTAAGATGGACATTACATATTTTTTGGATACGTTAAAGTAGTACAAAATGGGTTTAAAAAATTCAATAGAAATACCTTTGTGAGTAGAACGGAGAATATATTGTACGATTCTTTTAAACATAACAGTAGCCGTAGTTTCAAACGATAAAAGAAATGTAAATTTATAAACGCGTCAAAACTTACCAATACCTCGAAAATCCAGGACAGGTCGGCTTACGGTGTACATCTTCTATATTCGTTGTTAAGCAATGATGCTTATTTTGTTTCAAATTTTTTAAATATAAGATTCATTATTGATTTACTCATTGTTATAAAGTTAACATTCTGCATTACTGAGAGCTGTACAAGTCACAAATATGTTAAAAAAAACCGCGAGGGTCCGTTTTGCGTCTGGATTGCAAGTATGAATATAATTAACCCTTAACTGTGCTAGTTGGATATCCGAATACTCCATTGCATTTTTTCCTTAACATACTTTTCCTTGTTGTCGATAAATCTCCGTCCTGCTCAGTAATTTCATTTGTCAGTCTGCTCTTGCACGTTAAGGTACGCACATTCATTTTGCATCTAACAATAATATTTTTGGAGTGCAAGAATACCGTAGGAGCATAGTTAAATCAGCTTTCTTTTCTCGTCTATAGCTTGACTTTTCCATAATTTAAAATGCTAGTTGCTTGTATTTTAACGTATATATTAGTGTCGTTATGCCAGAAACATAGCCAATAATTACGCCAGTACTAGACCTTAAGACAAGCAGCAAATGCTTGATTTCCTTCAGAACAATTTAGAATCTGAAGTTGAATCAAATTTCGATAATGATTTCTTCATTAAAATAAGTCAGTCATCTGATTTGAATAGAGCGATTAGAGCGTCTTAGAGATAGTCTATTTAGTGAAAGAACAAATTTTACTTCATTTGTTTACGTTGTAAGACTCGAAACAATCATTTTCTTTACATCTTTACAGAAAATATATTGCCACATCTATAATAACTAACGGTTTTTAACGTTTTTCTTTAATTTAGTGCTATTCTTATTAGGTTTTACTTAATGAACTAAAATACATATGCTAATGCATAATATGAATATTTTTGCTAACTATAAGATATTTTGACAATAATACTCTTGATCATAAATGCATGAAAGGCATTAAAAGGGACCACTTTATATAAAAAATCGTAATTAATAATTAGAGTTGGGGGTTATTAAATAACATGTTGGCACTTTGTGTAACATATTTGGAAGTGTGAAATCGAAAGGTTATTTAGCTATTGTCTGGATTCTGTTTAACATTTCCTGTAATGATATTACGAAATAAAAGATGTACAGTATATTTTAAAGTTAATTTTTCATTTTAGGTATGTACTTACCCAACCAACCCACAAAAGTGAGGTTTTTTTACCGGCACGGTTAAAGGTTAATAGCTTTCTACATTTATTTGACAATAATCGGGGACAATTCAACATATAAACAAAGTTTTAGTAAAGTAGAGAGAAGTAGGTTAGGACCGTCCGCGATAGTGCCATCATCTAAATACCATAAGTTTAATTCGGTTGTTATAGAATTGACGATAGATTGCAGTATAATTGCCAAAAGAGCAGGACCGAGGGGCTCACCCTGTTGGTCTCCACGTTGAGATAAAATAATGTCATCACCCAGAAAGAGATCACTTGGTTGAGAATAACATCGAAAAACATTATAATCAATCAACGGGAAATGTTTTTGAACCACCTTGAACATGGTATCGTGACTTAACTCGTTAATGGTATTACAAAAATCTATCTTTCAAAGTCAAAATCTATCTTTAAATCTTTCAAAATATTAGCATCTGGCGTAACTGTTATGTCATCGGAGGTAAGTAAGCGAACCGCACCACGAACATCTCCATCAACATTATTTACTGATTGTTGTTTTAACTTTAAAATGGAAACAATGCATTTATTGCATTGTTATAAGCACCAAAATTACTGTTTTTATTAATTAGATGTGGCACAGTCACTTTCGGCTACTTAAAATACCTAAAGTTCCTACGACAAAATTTGATTGAAATCATGCCACGCATATAGATTTAAATCGTGTTTGAATATACAAACGAACAGACATTCGGCGTCATTTATATAGATTGATTGTAATGACCATTTTTTAATTGTATAGATTAAGTGTGAAGACCAACAAGTTCTTCCATGTGTATGACACCATTTTCCTAATACCTCTTATTCTTTCTCTTATGACGCATATGGTTGAATGTTGCAAAAAATATTCTTCAAGCTGTTCGTCTGGATGTCATGTCTAACTTGGACAAACCTTGAAATGAATCAATATTTACTTATTGATTTCATTACGTTTTAAGTTATTACATGCTAATGGAACTACCCTTTTTCTTAATAAGTTGACCACACGGACACTTCCGGTGACAAAACACCTCCACGGCCGGTTTTGAACCCGAACACGTATGCAAAATTTGGCGGAAATCGGTGCACTCATATAGATTTGTATTAGTAACAGTTGACAAATTTTCAACCAAGTGAGCAGTATGTTCAGAGTCGTTCTCGACACATTAAACTTCCAAGAAATCAAGATTTTACGCACTTCAAGTTGCCTTTCAGTATTTGGAAAAAATAATGAATTCCATTTTATTTTCTGCGAACACTAAAAATTCCACGAAATCCGATATGCGCCTGATATCATTTTATTTCCATACTAGCGTTTCACAGTAGGATTTATGATTCTGGTTTCCAGTTCAGCGTTTAAAATTCTTCATACAAATGATCGCTCTTCCGAACATTACAAATTATACGTCAAAATTGCAACACTCCAACTAGCCTCGTATCTGACGCATGCTATCCAGTAAAGGTTGAGCTCTAAGAGCATTGGCAACCTACAATAGGCTTGCAAAAAGCTGGACACGTCAAGTATACAAATTTACAACCAGTTGGCAGGGCAAGCCTGTAAGATTGAAACAAAATTAAAACGAAGTGTTATTTGACAATGTTAAACTTACAGCAAGCTGTCATTGTACGTTTGCTGCAAAGATAGGTGATAATCACCAATGATAAATAAGTGTCAGGTATTCCACCAACGATAATCCTTTTTTGCACGGAGCTGTAAAAATAACAATATTAGTCTTTCAGCAAAATAGAGCCAATATGCCATTATATCATCAACGACTTATCCAGTTATGACGGAGTGAAACAGCCCTTCTACGCTACTCTCTTCAGAAGACGTCAAAGCGTTATAATAATAGTTTGGGTAGGTTCACTCATAACTGAATGCTGATATGATAACTGAATTCAAAACACTAAGATTGTAAACTCTATTCCTTTTTCTTTTCTTTCTTTTTTGCGAAATGCTAAAAGTTGCTCGCCGACAGAGAAGCCGTGCGGTCTAAAGCGTCAGGTCAACAACTCAAAGGTCCGGGGTTCGAGTCCCGGCAGGTACATGGGTGTTTGTGGATTTTAACTAGATATATATGATCTATCAGTATAAAAATCCTTTCGGGATAAAGGGAAGAGTGACGCAAGAATTCTACTCCCAAAAGAAGTGATTTCCATTTTCCGAGTGATTTTCTTTGTGTCACTTTGGCGGAATTATTTCCTTTGTAATAAAATTAAAATATTTAGTATCCTCCATTCCCCCATAGTGACACAAAGAAAATCACTCACAAAATGGATATCACTTCTTTTGGGAGTAGAATTATTGCGTCACTCTTCCCTTTACTCCGAAAGGATTTCTATACTAATATCATTTATTTTGTAAGACTGTCTGTCAAAAATGTCCGTAGTCTTCATACAAAAGGTCGATTTTGGACCATGGTAGGCTCCGTATCTCGAAAACGGTAACTCCTATCGAACAAATAAGCTTCGATTTATCCCAACTGTTGGAGACCCCCCCCCCTCCCCCGTATTACCCATTTGGGGCTAAAACAAACTTTTCTACCATTTGTGAAAACTGTGATTCGGCTAACAAAAATCGTTACTTTTGAACCTCTTCACACATTTTGAGGTTCTATACACCGTTTGAAATGTATTAAAACGTAGATTAACTTTCCGCAAGTTTCGGCACCCTGGGGCCAGTGCTATCATCAGAAATGTGATTATTTTCGCACCGCTCTATTGGTTCCCAGGGAGGTCCTACCGACATTTTTTTTTTCTGTTTCTTACTATGGCAAAGAGTTTTGAAATGCAAGTTCAAGCATCAAAGTCAGGCTTATAGTTCGCTAGATCCAGAACTAGCTGTATACATAGAGTGCCGCTAACAGACTCATTTGTTTGTCAGTTCCACTTAAAGAACTACCGTTCTTCATGACTATCGTGACGAGTCGAAGTCCAAAGTTACTAAACTGGCCCATATAAAATATAGTTAACCAAAGTTTTTTTTGCTACCAGGTTTTGTGAGTAGCGCCATCTAAAGGATCACGCTCTTTCTGTAGAGAGGGGATATTAGGTAATACGGGAAGTGAGTGGAACTGGTTTGAGGTCTAATGCATGTTTAAGTTTTGATTAATATTTATTTTATTACCAATATCTTATACATCTTAAGTTCATCATATTATAAGCTTTACGCTTATAGTCATACTTGGAGGTGAGAAAAAATAAATCTGATGGTGATGTAAAGTATGAAAATGAAGTACTCTGAAAATATCACAACACTGGAAACACTAAATACAGTGATTGATTGTAGGCACGTACTGGGTCCAGACGAAAGTACCGGGCACTGGGCCTTCGGTGGTGCCTGCCTTGGTGGGGAGAGGGTAAACAGTCCGAGATAGGATAGTTTTTTACGATTTAAAACATCGGCTCGGTATACGATGAACAAATTTTCGCGACTACAAATTAGGGTATTGCAAAAATATGGATTTTTATTTATACTTCTAGATCAAAGCCACTGGCCAATTTTCTCTCAACATGCATCAATAGGATCGACTCCAGATATTCTTGACTAGAAAAACATCTCAAGCGGTTCTTTGTTAGCTTTACTCTGTAAAAGGGTGTTTCGCAACAAAGCTGGATTATTGTTAAGTTTAACACATATTTGTACCCTTTGCACACAACATAACAGCAAGATGAAGAAATATGCAAGTATTGACACTCTTCAGGTGTTTTCTCACCGCTTCAGCATCATCGCACTCTACCTAAGTACCATCAAACGAATAAATACTGGCGATGTCTTCTGGTAAGGTCTGTTTTGTGTTTTCCCACTGGCTTGCCAAACATTTTAACTGCTACTTCAACATTGCAATATTTATTGTCGGACAGATTTCGCATATTCCTTCCAGGGCAGTGGATGGCATGCTAACAACTTTTTAATTAGAATTTCTTGAATCAAAACATCTAGGAGTGCAGTGTGCCATGCTAAGAGAACCCATCCTCGATCCTTGCTACAGCTTTATCTACCAATGGTATTACAACATTGTATATATATATTAATGCAGAACAGTTCTAATGTCAATGCTGACAACGGCACAAACATCGTCGGATTTTATTTCCTATTCCTAATACACCGACATGAATCCAATGATTACCTTGCGTTCGCAACGTTGCATAAATTCTTTAACAACTTATTCGAAGTTCGTCAGAGCTTGTTTCAGTCGACTAATTGTGTTGTCTACGATTCGCCATGTCTTATGTATACCTCATTGTTGAACAAGGAGGTTCTTCAATGTATCAGATATCTACATATAAATAAAAGCAACCAGTACCTTTACATACTTCATGTGGTAATCGAGGTTATCTGCTTCAAAACAAGTCTTAGCGTTGAATGCTGTTCATTCTGATATAGTATGAAATGCAACAACCACCGTTGCAATGAAGACGTGACTTCTTGGTCTTCTGAAGCTTACGAAGTGCTGGTGTCTTCTTGTGATGTCAGGGTTGACGATCTGCACGTTTTCCAGCAGGTTTCGGTGCAGTTACTTTGTTCAGACACCTTGTGGCACCGATAAAAATCAAGCGAATAAATTTAACTTATACTTTTCCTTCTGTCATTCCCTTCAATATTGCTCGTTTCTCTTTGTATAAATCCTTGAAAGCAACACAAGCTCTCCGTATGTTCCCGAAATATATATTCCAGTGTAAGACGTCAGGTATAAACTAATTGCCTACATGAGTACTCCACAATGTATGAACATGGTTGAGGTTCCTCCGCCTTTGCTCAATTTGAAAGCGTTTCCTTCTTCGATAAAAGTCTCCATCCTCGTTGGCTGTCAAAAACAATTGGATCAAGATGACGCTGCAAAGTTTGCTACTTAATCACATCGATAAAGTTTCCGTGATTAACACATTATTCATTTATCGATTACTCTCCCCCATTGCTATCATCCCTGAAAGCAAATCATTGAATCCCCATAACTTTAACGACATTACAGCACATTTTACAGATACTTTTTTAATCATGATCTGACGATTCCAATTTTAAAAACTCAGAGTTGCGACAGTTGCACTCTGCCATTTCACATACTATTTTTTCATCCCGCCAAAATTCACTTCATTTGGAAGTCATGGGCATCACAGCTCGACACTTCATACTCAAATTTAAAAAATGCCATATTTTTCCTTCCTTCCGTGTAGCAAGTTGTACTACAAAAAGAAAATATTTACTATATTTCTTTTTCCTCACATATCAAAAAGTGCAGACTGGTGATTAGTATTTGAAGGCGTTCCGAAACCCTTGAGTAGTTCCACTCACTAAAACCACAGTTTCGGAACAAACTGATTGTTTGGGTGCGTACACTTGACAGATTGTGCATAAAAGTTCTGGAGGTGACGAGTTGAACCTAAACGTGGTACTGCTAGCTGCTGTTGGAATCACTTAAGACTGTTCTCGTTTATTTAGTTCATTCTGATTTGAATTAACACCATTACTCCGTTGAGTCGACCAAGAATGCTGTTATTTCATGGGAAGGTGAAATAACTGCCAGTTCCTTTTATTCCTCTGCTGTATTATTCCTCTAATTCGTTCCACTGAGCCATTATCTTCCGTTTCCCTTTTTATTCTATTCCATGGCAACAATAACGTATATCGCACACTCGCAGTTTGTAGTTCATAGGCTGCGCTAGTACTAAAAACGGCGTGAGAAAATGATACTAGTCATGACTTGATCAACCGACTGCTTCTGCTTGTCTGCTTTTTGTAATTTCCAATTAAAATCGGAATATTAAATAAAACAAACCCGCTTATGTAAGAGTTTCATTCGATTTAATTTAACTTATGAAAGGAGTTAAACTATTTAGTTAACTGTAGCGGGCTATACTTAATATCACAGTGGGATACACTCATTGTTATTAGGCTAACAATAGAAAATTTCAAGCAGAGATACAAATTCGAAATCAACGTCTAGAAGCGCAGTGAGGCCTTATGAACGGGCAAGGCACCAGGCAAATGCCCTATATCCCATTGGGCCAATACGTGCCTGATTAATTGAATCTCCTTGCCTAGGGGCTGCACTAGGCGTTATGGGTAGACAAATGAGCCTTCTGGAACAACATTGATGTATACATTGCAAAAATTAAAATGAGAGGAAGTATATATTACGAATGATGATGGAAGTGCCAACGTGCTTATGTTTAGGTATTAAATATAGTCTGTATGTGGTGTAACACAGGGAAATACGTAGGTCCTGAATCGGTGGCGTTTAGTTTGAATTTAAACTCTTCTTGTTCTGTTCCCGGAAATAGTTTAGAATGGTATCACGTTCAAATGGATGCATGTTTTGGAACGTGATTCTCAAAAATGCTAGGATTTGTTCAATGGTGGGTGGAGGGAGGATTGAGGAGAGTTGTGCCTGAGCATAGAGTCGGAGAGGAACAGGGAGGGGTTAGTTTCGTTAGCTTCGGGACGATCTTTACACGTCCTACAGAAATATTGTAGGATCGCTCCATTCTTAATTCATTTTACGCTGTTATTTTAACCATTCGATGCACTAAAAAGAAAAGTGGTGTAAGTCATTTTTAAAAAATATTTAGTTAAGATCACATCTGTATTTCCCATATTCCAATCTATTTGATGGTAAAGTGGTGCAAGTAGGAACTCTCTTGTTAACCACATACATAGCAGCACTTAGTTTTCATTGTGAATTTCATTATAGCGTTCATACTAAAACCCGTTGTTTCTCAAATTGACTTCAAGTTGACTTACACTGCTTTTCTTTTCACCGCCTTATTTACTTCTAACATTCAAAGTTAATTTATCTATTCATAAAAAATAATTTCTGCATGGAGATTTAATTCACGGTTTCTTTTCTTTTGAACCAATAAAACTATATTTCATAAAGGAATTGATTTATAGAAACGTTTTATAATCAATTACTCACAGATGATGCAGTCTTTCGTTTTAATTTATTATAATTGTTCGCACCAATAAATGTTCTGTTATCTAGAATTGTACAAATAAAATACAACGTAATATCATTTACAGAAAGTGTGTTGGAAATTTAGCACAATTACAACGTAACATACAGAGCTATATCGCATTTCGTATATTCTCAGAAAAAGTCATTCCGTTATTCTTTTACATATAAGTTGTAACCTTGTGTTCTTTATTATTTGTTGTACTCATGGCTGAAGTTAATTTTTAGAGTAATAATGTTTTGTATTATGCAGGTGTTTTTATATAATACTAATTAAAAGTTGCAAACAATATATTACATTAAACGTAAATATGATGTAATACTTTCGAATTTTTCACCAATCAATTTAAATTAAATTGCACAGATATAGTAATATAATCTATGCCTTCATAACTTAACGTAAAATGTTTTCCTTATCTTTAAAATACAAATTAAAAGGCGTAATTTAATATTATTATGATTGCCAAGTAACCTCGTGAGCAAGGTAAACAGAACTGAATTTTCATTACCTTTCTACAGAAGCACATGTCTCACTAAGGATAAGAACTAGAGTAACATACATTGTTTAGTAATTTTTAACTTTTCTTAATGATTACCTTAATTTTGTTTTGAATATCTGCTTAATTATTTCTGAACTATCATGACTTGCACGGCCGTTTAGAATCTAATAATAGTACCACGTTTCTGTACACCATTTTGAATAATCCATACTTGTGTGAAACTAGTAGTGATGCTCTAATTTGATATATCGTCGCTGATATGGCAAAGGGGCGTAAGCGAAAGAAAAACATTATTTTTTAATCGTCATTCCTGTAATGGATATTAAGTCTATCTTCAATGTTAAATATCGATTTTTGTGCAGAGGCACTACTGTTTCAAAATAATTTTCAAGTGACTTGAAATCTCTCTCTGTCGTTTACGTCAAATTGTCAGATTTGACAACATTCGAAACGACCCCTTGCGCCACAGTCATGTTTTCTGTACAGAAGAAACTAATAAAGATAGAGTTGCGCCTGTTTGTCAGATGAAAGATTAACATATTATAAGTCATTACTAGAAATATCTAAAAATTTCCAAATTTGACTCTTACGCCCGTTTGTCACAGCGACGATGATATGTTCCTAACTTTCTTTCGGATACCAATAGTAATGTGTGTAGCGACCCAATTTCGTTTGGTCGCAACATGTCTTAACCTCTCTCCTTTTTAGGTCTTCTTTTCTTATTTGTTCGTGCTTTGTCGGCGATATTTTTCGTCTTCGGCTTTCTTCAAAGAGTTTTATTTGTCCAGATTAAAATGAAGATTAGTCATACAGAACCTCCCTTTCATTGTTGTTTGGCGGGATTTTGTCTTTATTGTTTCTTCATTTTAATGCTGAATATTTCTTTGCATATTTTATTACATTATTTTCTTCAACAATTTTTCTTTCGTTGAAAATGTTCTAAAACAAACAAAAAGTTCTGATTGTTGATCTATTTTTGTCGAAAATTTGGTGATAAGCCACATCTTGTTTCGCTCCTGGTTGTCTGATTTGATCCTTTTCTCGGATTGGCTGAGGCCAGTCAGTAGTTAAAACATGGTCGTCGAGTAGGAAAGTGTTCAAAATTTACGCTGCCTCCGAAAGTTACATAAAAGCAATATTATAATGCAGCCAATATTTGGAAAGTTAATTAATATATAGAACAGCTTCGGCTGGTAAATAACAACTTTTGCGAAACTGCCTTCTCCATGTCTTTTATAAAGGGAGCTGTGAATCGAATGCTACAGGTTAGCGTCTTACATCCTCCATATTGGCCTTGACCGGCAGTGGATGAGACGAGGCATCTTCATGGCAGTTTGTTTGTGAGAAGTGGTGTTCATCAGTGTGTGAGATAATTTGTTCTGGTATATGTGGTGTGCAGTGTTTATTTTTTCTGAAATAAATAAACATATATTTTTAGTGTGGTTGATACCCCTTTTCCTATGTGTGTGCAAGTAATTCAGAGTTTTCTTCAATATGAAATTGGTGTGTTTTTTCTGCTAAGTGATGTGCACCGTAATAATGTCTGCTTAATTTGATAGACATCGAGGGTCGGTTATCTAAATTCAGGTATGTGTCTTGAAATTCATTTTTCTTTCCTGGAAAATCAAGTCTGTTTCATCTACGTTCAGATAGCTAAATTTCAGCACTGTAGAATTTTGGTTCATCTACGTTGAATATTTTACCTTGCACTGTAGTTGATGCAAACTTTCAGAATGAACGTTCTTTTCCCACTCAGCATTTTTGTTTGCTCTTTTCGAAAACTGGTATGCTTTAAATTGCACGAAGTTTCTAGAGTATGTCCGTTTTATTAAACGTAAAATTTAACTATTTTCTATCTTTTATTTCGGTAAACAGCAACGTTCGAAGCTTCGTCGTTGCGTTAGCAGCTGTAAGCTGTGCATAATAATTTGTGTTGTAAATTAATACCTAAAGCAACTTTAATATAGCAATATTGTATTATCAGAACGGAGGTTAGGTTGTGTGAAGTTTGAAAATGGAAGTTACATACGAAATATTTTAGCAACATTTTGAAAATAACAAAGTAAATTGCTGCCCAGTAGCTACATTGTAAATAAAAGTCTTTACGTTGAAAGAAATGTTATTCTTCAGTGATTGTGCAAATTTTGATTTAACTGGGCTGAAGTATAGAATGTCTACCACATTTTGGAATGTAAAAGTAACCTAATCTTTTTGAAAAATAAGTATGTGAAATTTTATCTCTGTTCTTAGGCAGAGCTTTTCTGTATATAATTGAATTAACCTTTTGTTATGTGAAATTGACAGCATCTTCAATGCTCATTTGATGTTCGAGGGATTGTCTTCGGAAACCTTTTCTCAAGAAAATTCAGCAATCAGTCTTTTGCCTTGCGTTTGTCATATTTAAGTAAAAATAAACTACTTTCTTACCAGATGTTTCATGTGTCAAGGGTTTCATTATGATGTAGGCTAGATTACCATCACTGTGGTATTGCAGGAAAGTTCCCTAACCTTTCGCTATTTCAGTCCTGGAAGTGTTAATTCATTTATATGTGAGAAGATAATTGCAGACAAAGGTAAAGTTTGATATTTGATCCAATGCTTCAGCAATCTTTATAGATTAGCCAAATTTGTTCAGTGCATCCAAAGTTTCGTGTTTAATATTAACTAGTGCACGGCTGTGTTGAGTCGTGTACTATTTTAAGCGCCTAGTTGTGTTAGGTCACTAAAATAGCTTTGGTGTTCTGCTTTCTTGCGGGATGTGCTTGCCTGCGTCTGCCCCTTCTTTCGGGATGCTTTTCTTCGTGTTTTAGCTTTCTGTTTTTGCTAACTTTTTACGTTTGGGCACTTCTTTCGTGCTTCTTACATACATGCTGTGCAGTCTAGACTAGTGTGTGTTGGGTAGGTACCCCCCCTGCCTTCAGGTCAATAGCGGTTTTTCTTTTGTTTTGTGCCATCTCCTGTAGCGTAATGTCGGGTTGTCTCTATGGTAGGTTTGACCACATTGAGTTTGGGTAATGCCTTCGGCTCCTCATTTCCTGACGAATCTACCTACTTTCGTTGGATTAGCCTGGGACATTTTGTAACAAAAAATGGGGTCATATTTACAGTATAATGACATTTCAGTAATGTCAATAAATGTTGATTAAGCATTGTTAATTGAGTATTGTTAAGTATTCAATATTTTTAACAATATTATTAACAATACTCACTATAAGAGCGGAACTAACCATAAATTATTGTTGATTTAAGCTTATTCAAACATAATTTTTTGCGCATACGTATAAGTTTGAAGTACTTCTTGTTACAGGATTAAGAAATAAAGTTAGCTTGCCATAATTATCTCAACAGCAACATAAAAATGCAAAGTTAGTTACTTCAAAAGCACAAACCTTATTAAGTTTTTGATGATAATTTTGATGATGGTGACGATCAATATAATAACATGATATTATGTATGAAGATATTTACGAATATTTGTACGCAGGATTATTTTTCTTGTATACTGACATATGTTTAAAGAAATAGCTTAAAGGATTTTTGAAAGAATGGCCCTTGAATATCTATTCTTGCATATATTAATGTGAGACTTTGTTACGGGTACTACAAGAACGATTCAAACAACTCATGTGCAAAGAAGGGCCAACTTACTTATTTCGAGTTCTGTCTGACTCCAAGAAGACAATTGAAGATTTACTTCAAAACGGGCTTTACATCTACCGACGTCGACACCGTATTGAGCCATCACCTGCAGCAGCCCAAATACCCATCAGATGCGAACGCTGTGAAGCCTATAATTCTCATAACACCAAAGATCGTCAAAATGCACCAATTTATGGACACTGCAATGAAAATCATGCTACATCAAACTGCACGAATCTCCAAAAGCTTCCCTCCTGTAACACCTGTAACAAAAAACATCCAACGTATACCTACAAATGTCTTCAGAAACCAGAACCTATCCCTGAAATAACAGAACTTACAGTACCTATTCGTATCACTGATACTGCTACTACTCCAGATAATTCATTAAAAGAACCAATTACTTTTGAAGACTTACTACGCTTCACCACCATTGTACTTCAAAATGTCCATCCTTTCCCAAGTCATCATATACTCACGAAAATAGACAATATCGCTAAACAACTCTTTGGATTACATCTTTCTGCTCCCTATACTGGACCGTACGCACACTTATCCATACAATCGATATCTCTAAACGACTCAGAATGGCCTGGACTCTAATCATCATGGTAGTTTACTTTTCGTTTCATGAACACTTGATCCTTAACCACTCACAAAACAGTCTTTGAGCAACATCTGCTGGACAAACTCGTTACAGTCTTTGCACTCAACGAAACTTTTCTCACCCACAATCATCCTCGGATTGCTAAAGATCATCTTCTTCGTCATGACTGTCCACGACCCTATTTTCGAGTCAGGGGAGGCATCGCCAGAGGCACTTAGCGTAATGTACCGGTACGTCCCTATATTTTTCCAGCAGTACACAATCTTCCAGAACACACTTTCGCCACTCTATACGTTCGATTAAAACTAATCAATTTTTGTACCATTTACGTCACACCAGGCCATACTATACCTTACGAGTTCTTTCAATACGTTGACAATAATTTCCGTCATTATCTTATTATGGCCGACATTAATAGTAACAGTCAAACTCAAGAGGATATCAATCAATTCCATAACTTTATCTCAAATGTACTTGCCGCTAAGCTTCATGATCTACCATATCCATCACGACCAATCAGTTACACCACGCCAGATGTAGTTATCAGCTCTGCTTCTTAAAATATCAACAATCTACTACTTCCTACTTTCGGTAGCGATCATACACCAATATTACTGGACATTTACAATACCCCACGCCCCCGATATCATCAGCCACCTATTTAATTCTTAGATTACAATCATGCAAACTTGCCTAAATTCCAAGCAGATCTTACTGAATCACTTCAAAACTTACATTAACCAGCCACTGAACAAGAACTATATATTCTCGTTGATCATCTCACACACTCAGTTGAAATTGCCTCACAAGAAAATATACCTCTCCGCTCTCGTTACCCCTCATAAACCCCCTCAATACCAACCCATACTCTGCATCTCGCTGCACATTTCGAGACTTTTAAAGCACCCAAAAACCGATTGCATTAGAAGAACATAGATGTTGAAATCGCATGGTCCGCAACTGCCTTAACGCTTACAAACGCCGCCTTGGATCTCTGTAACGCACTCTCAGCAGAAGATTACACTGCACCTCTCTGACCAATCTCTCCGGCGTCTTCTTGCACTTCACTTACCTTCCATGCTGCATTCGCTCGGCTACCCACAGACCAGAGAAAAGTCTGATCTTCTTCCCAATGGATAAAATGATGCCCCTAAACCCCGACTAATGCCCCAAATGATAAAATAAGAGATACCGTCAATTCACACTACTCCATATAAATAAAGGCAAACCCCGAAACCTTATAAATCCCTTACCTCTTTGAACGGGAAAACGAAAAAAATATCGAACAATTCCCTTTGAGGATACTCAACTGGTACTAAGACGCCATTCTTTACTTAGGTGGACCAAAGTAACCAGGTTTTCTGTTACCTTCCCACGTCATTATCATGTGCAATAAGTTCTTTTAGAGAGCCAGACTCACCTATTTCAAGGCCTTCATTTAGACACATATTGTAGAAAGGGTGAAAACTACCTGGACAGCTATCCCTATAGGTTGTCTCACCTGCAATTTCTTTATAATCTGTAGTGCGTCTTTAGTAGATCTGTTAACCTTTCATCATCAAGGTGGCCTTCTTGTCATCAGTGATTTCCCTACTCACATTCTGGCTGATTCTACATACACTTATCATCTATCGTTACAGTATGTCTAAAAACGTACAGGAAAACATCAACTACCATTAGTCGTGAATGAAAATTCATCTACCCCAACGCCTAAGCTTACATCAGTCGGGAAATTCACCAAACAGTCACGCAGTTCAGGGCAACCAACAACGTCCGGAACACACACTCCATCGCTTCGCACTTCCGGCAGTGACAAATTACTGCCGAATAATCGTACTCACACTCTTAGTGATACTGATTCTGACTCAGATCAACAACAATTCATGAACTTCTCTATCTCGGACGCAGAAAACCAATCAACTAATACTGCAATTGCACCCGTTTACTCTTTCTTGTTAACTAATATCGACCAACGCTATCAGACGCCGAAACAGCTGCTCCAAAAAGTAATTACGTTCCTCGAAATCTCACTACAGAAATCATAACTACACGCAACGGCATCTTAATTAAATCAACTCAAACTAACTTGGCAACTACAATTCGCAACAAATATAGTGTCAGCGTTGCCACCCTATTTTAAAGTTCAATTTTTCGAATGGCCCCCATACTGTTACGTGACGATAACTATTCCTATACTTTCAGAAAAGCGCGTAGAAAGTCACGGGACGTACCTACGTTATGATATGCTTTAAAATAATACTTCTCCGAGTTCTGTTGCCGCAGACTCATGAGAAGAAACCTATGTAGTTCCTTGTTTATGAGAGTATTCATTATGCATTTACATCTCTTTTGAAATATGCACATAACACAAAATATTTTTGTTACAATGTCTCTATCTGTATATATATATATATTATAGTATAGAAACTGAAACCTTTCTCGACAAACATGGTACTTTAGAACTTTTCTGGTCTTTTTCACTTCTGCTATCAGTTAGTAGAGTTTCCTTATGTGATATATTTTGGAATCTACTATAAAACATTTAGATGCTTATACCAGAAGTCTTGTAAAGAACTATTCTTTCTGTCGAACAACATTTAATGTCACACGCAAGCTTTATTTTTTAAATTCATTTGAGGTGTAAAGAGCAATTTCCATTAGCAATGTTTTACCTTATACTCTAAACCCTTAACTAAGGGATTTAGAAGCAAACAGAAGCAAGCGATATATGCACAAATTATAACTCATATGACACAAAAATCGTATTTTGTATCACATACATTTCTTTTTGTATATAGGAAAGCGAAAAAAACCACGTTATTTTTATTTCAGATGTCCCTTGCATATCTTTGCTTCTAGGACCCTCTGTTATGACGTGGTAATTGAATGTAATACCACAGGAACAATATACTTGTTTTTTACAAAGCTTATGTTAGTAACTCAATAAGTTTTATTTAGTCAGAACTCTGTCAAACTCAGGTGGAAAATTGCAATGACTAGAATTTTTCACTAGTGTTCAAAAAGTATCCGAAAAGCGTAAGAAAACAACTTCTCTACTTGTATTACAGATAGAACTGACTTCTAGTAATATAACAAATAAAACAAAACTAATTATTTCTTTTAGATAGATTCTATATTTCCATGAATAAAGTTGAATGAAAACCAAGTTTTTATTTAATACATGAAATCAATAGAATTAGTAATGTAAGTTTCTCGAAAGTAGTTCTCAATAAAACTTTCAGTTGATCTGTCAATGACATTACGGTGCACATACGTCATGGTTGTTCGTATCAATACCACCAACAGGGTAATTTCTGATGCATAAACCAGGAAACATTCACAGTCATTCAAAGTTGGTGATGAAACTTCTTTTCGGTGGGTTATTAAAGTAACACTCCGAGTTGACCAATGGACTTGATTAGAGATGTTGAAGCAAAGTAGACATGCTTCAGAAGCAATCATCAAATGGACTGAAAAACTCGCAAATACATTAAATTTGGATTAGTTTACGTAATTAACAATAATTGTACAAACGTAATCTCAGAGAAATAGCATACAAAATTAGCGATTCTTGCAAATTATGTGTCGACAATATTAATAGAGATTTAGATAAATCTGGGGAATCTCATGAAATGGACACTAAGAAGAAATTAAACTACCTCTCGAATTCCAGTAAATTAGTTTAGGGATTGAAACAGCGGACATCTTATCATTGAACGCTTAACTGAAGTACTGATTTGTAAGCGACAACAAGTCCAAAGATAGCATTAGAAAACACTCGTACCAACATCAAATATATAACAATAGTTCAAAAAATGGATTTGGGAACCTAAATATGTCACATTACACCCTAAATGTTGGTGTAGTCGTTTCCTTTAGTCCTCTCTATTTGCTCTTTTCCCCTCCCGGTAGTTGCTATATGACTGCAACATTGCATGCTCACAGACGCTGGGATAGTTGAAGACAGAACATGCTTACTAGTTTCCTTTTGAACACAATATAATATTCTTACTCTGTATCTTCCGTCAATAATTAACTCCTAAAGCTATCAAATCATTTTAGAAACAAATTGTGTGAAATATTTTAGTTCACCTACAATTTTTATTGTAACCAAGAATGCGTTCTAAAGGAAATATTATGTTGTATAGATAGAAATTCCTCTATATTTGTCTGAAAGAGAA
>JAGDQP010038863.1:0-17977 GCA_022664845.1 Lepisma saccharinum
ACACACACACACACACACACACACACACACACACACACACACACACAAACATATATATATATAAATTAGATTTTACAATCATTTACAGCAAGCTAATATTGCGGGTTTTCTTTTTTGTTTCACTTCTGTCCATTTTTTGATAAGGGAAGGGGGACACGTGATTTTTTCTCTTTCTGTAAGTTCTTTATGGCTTTGTCTCTACTGTCGGCTTAAACGAAAGATCATAATTTGCAACCAGATACACCATTGTGTCAATTATCGTCTGTAGCCAAATGTTTTACCGTCACCTATCCATGTTGCGTGCGCTTGTCTTTATAGATGATAACAACAATGAATGTTCTAGAAAATGACTCAGCTGAATTTATTTATTGCATAACTGCAGTATTTAATCGGTACTCTCCGAATATCGACCCCAGTGGAATTGGAGGAATGATTCGACAACGTGAAGTCTCGTATTCTTTGGTGAAGAAAGTGTGTATAAGATTGATGGAACTGTAGACGATTATTTGAATTGAGAAGACTAGTATAGAGGTAAGTGTTTATATATATTTCATTTGTAGAATATCCCCCAAGTTTGCCTAAATTCTCAATGTAAATGTGTTATTACTGGTATTGAATGTACAGTGGAAAGGAAGTATCCTTATTTATAAGTCAAATTCATACCGCACTACCGTACAATAAGGGTCGGCAATTCGCGGCAAGTGAAACATTTATTTGCAGACCGCTAAACTTCTGTTCAAATTACTATATAAAGAGCCCGTAGGAAAGTTTTATATGTATAGCCGATTTCCTAATATCTATATAGGGGTCAATATTTGATTAGGCGAGAAAATGGCATACCATTTTTTTTTTCAAAAATGAAGTTGATTAATGTTTGAAAACATAGAATCAACATTGATACACAGTTTGTCAATACTTGCCAATAGGTGGCAGCACTGACACTCAATCTATTTCAGAGAAATTATCTCATTTGTGTGCATTTAAATGCACTTTAACATTGTGTTAATTAATTCATTCATTAAAAAAAGCCTTGACAGCGTTAATAGGTTAATTAATTCTCTTTTGTTCCCTGTATGAAGATAAGATTTGTAAAGTTTGCACTATTTTACGAAAACAATAAATGTTCTAGAAAAGTATGATATATGCAGTGAAAATATAATATGCTTCAAGCCCTTACACCATTTGTATGTTACTATTACAACGAAAAAAAGATCGCTGTAATGACACAACGGAAATAAATCCTAATTTTCGTTGTTCATCCGGCAAATAGCAGCACTGCAAATGGTTTCTACAAATAGTGAATTATGCAGAATATAAACACCATAAACAGATCTATAAAACAAAAATATTGTTTCGGTAATGACATTGAATAAACATGGTGGCGGGAATATCCAAGCACACATGTTTAAAGCACACTAAAATTGCAATAACACATATTACGTGCGACGCGTCGCGTTCATCACACCAAACAAGCATGTCAAATTGTGCTTCACTTATCATTTTTTAATATTGCCACTTAAAAATTTCTGAATAATCCAATTATGAATTCGTAGCGGTAATGACATACTAAGCTCGGGACACAGGTTTAAAAATAATGAAATAGATAGAATCAAAGGTTCGTCATTCTACTATTTATTGCCATGAAAAATAATGTTCAGATTCTTAAATGTATGCATTATTAAAAAAGTTAATACAATGAAGTGACACAATCAACTACATATATTATGAACTTGTTATTGGGCACAAGCTGCGGTAATGGCATTAGCGTGATATTTGTTTTTAAATAAAAAAAAGAGATGTAAATGTAACAAGCAAAGAGTTGAATTTCTGCTCTGCAAAAACTCGAATTGTGAGCGGCACGTTAATTTTTAGAAGTACTCTTCAATGTAGTTTCCATTGGTGGAAGTTTCACTTCGATCCGCCGGGTGGTTTGAACCAAGATATTCATTTTATGTAACTTTTCGTGACGAACATTATTGCCTTTGAAAATTTTTCCTATCTCTTGTGGTTGGGAGATATTGATACTTTTCCGGGATTTTGAATTATGGGCCCTGGTTTTCAGGCTCTTCCCGATTTTTCGGGAAAAGTGAGATAGGAATTTTAAGTGCCTTTTACAAGAAGCAATGTTGTCATTGAATATTTTTCTCCATCTCTTATAGATTAGATACTTACGTAATTTTCCGTGATTTGAAGCTTAGATCACAGTTATCTAACACCCTCCAGTGGCTTTCGGGAAATCTGAGATAGCTATTTAATGTAGTTTTTTATGAGGAATAATGTTGTCATTGAACATGGAAATCACGTATTTTTCCGGGATTTTGAACTTTGATCCCCGTTTTCTAACCCCTTTCGAAGTTTTTCATAAACTGCTTTTTTTTTAGAATTATCGAAAATATTTAAAACTGTTGCGAAAGTTTCTGGCGGCAAAACCACAAAAAACACACATGCTAGCTAATTCGGTTGTTATCAAACTTGATCCCTCTTTTTATAATATCCTGCCGCCGAGAAATACCTAAATAACCATTTTATGTAACTTCTTGTGAGGAACAATATTATCATGGAAGAGCTTTACTATCTATTATTATTGTTCGAGATATTTCTCCGATATTTTGAACTTAGAACCCCATTCTTCGACCTCTTCCTGATTTTTACGGTAAAAACTGAGATAGCCATTTTATGTAACTTTTATGAGGAACCATGTTGACATGGAATATATTGCTCTATATTTTATAGTTTAGAAAACATTCGTATTTTTACGGGATTTTGAACATTTATACCGGTTTTCACTCTTTCCGGATTTTCCGATAAAACGAGATTTTTTCTTAGAATGCTCAAATATATACAAACCCGATGAGAAAGATTTTAGTTTCGGGCATTTGGTTCTAACACTTAAAAATGCAAATGTGGACCCTTTATATATTTCTCATAAAGGTGTCGTTAACAGTCATATTGTTGCATATGTAAAAGTTCTCACATAATATGAAGAAGAAAAAATATTTTGTTTGTACAGAAAAAATGAAACCTCACTGGGACACGTCTCCACAAATAATCAAATATTCACCCATATACATTCCCCATGCAGTTAATACGTTGTATTAACTTCACATTCCGTGCTAGTTTTAATTGCTCTAAGAATCACTTATCACGTGATCGACATTGATTAACCGCCATATTTATTCAATATGGCGGATCAAGGGATGTTTGATAGGGCCATAACTTGGTTATTTATGAACCGATTTCCATTCTGTTTTCTTGGCTCGAAAGAACATTTAATCTATAACTTTCGTTACTTGCCTTTTTCCCGTTACCCCTCCATTTTTTTTCGGAAAATCGTGAAAATTGAACTTTGAATCTTTGAATTTTTGAAACTTCACGCGTCCGTGACGAAAATATTTCTCCACTACTGTTTTGACCTCGTCTGCATAATCCATACTTTCGATCCCAATGACTTTGAAGACTGCTGAATGAATGAAAATCAAATGAGGAAATGTCCGGCGAATATATAGTTGAGACATCGTTTCCCACTCAAACTGCTCCAGCTTTTGTAATGTCATCCTCTTGGTATGTAGGTGTGCATTCTTCTGATTCTTTTACACCTTTTGTCTTGAAAACAACGATCGGCTTTTTTTTTTCGAACTCTGACTTCATCCACTCAAGTTCCTCTCAGTAGATTTTCTTGGTGATCGTTTGGTTTGGGTATAAAATTTAAAAGTGGGCTACATCCTTCATATCCCACCACGCAGATAACATCACCTTACGTGGGTGAAGGCCTTTTTTAGCCTGGGGTGCTGTTGTTACCCATTTCTCTACCCACTGTATGTGGCGCTTGACATTTTCATAGAGCACCTGTTAGTTCTGAGGTTACCTTGCAATATTTATGGTAGTTTTGATATTTAGCATCAGATCGTTTGAACCTTATCGGAAGAAAGTATTTTGTATGATTTGTCACTTATTTTGTATACAATCGAGATAATTTTTATTTTATATTTTCGTTCAAGAGTAAACCACACTATGTATTGATGTTAGGAAAAAATAAACTTGATAGCAATATTTTTGAAAAACAAAAATTAAGGAAGATAAGTTTAGTTCTTACCTTTTACTTCAAGCAACACATCTAGGCGCACATATGAAGCTTGTGGGCACTTGTTGGGATTTAGGGGCTCTTGAAACACAATAACTCGTTTAATACAATACAACTACATTTTTTCATAATTAAACATTATTTCTAACGCCAACTACTTTTATCCGCAGGTTTGTATTAGTGTTTAAATGCCATGGCACCTGAGCCAAAATTATGGAATACGTTGGGCAATACCCAAGAGGAGCAAGTGGACAATTTCGTCAATACAGTCTTGGAAAGGAAGGATGTCTTCTTAACAAATGGGCAATGGCTATTGCCATCTGTAAATAGTAATTGTTGGAATGATATTGCGAAAGAACTTGAAAACAAATACTTAAAAGTTCCTCAAAAAGACTTATATAAGTGGACTTATGTGCAAATTAAACAAAATAGACGAGATGTCCGTACACGAATTATGAAAGAATGTGGTATTACTGATGTAGTAGAAACTGTTTATACTAGTGTGGAAGATGAAGTAGATACTGCTGATGACATTGATGAAGAAGAACAATCACATATTAATAATCACATACTGTTAACTGCTGATGAATGGGACGCTCTTTGCCCAGAACGCGTGTTATATGGGGCTAGAGAAAGAAGAGTTCTTAAAAGATATGTGTGGACAAATATCATTGCTGATGCTATTTATCAACAGCTTGGTAATAAATGTGTGTGGAAATTTAAGAAGAACTATGTAAACTGTAGTGACCGGAATACAAACAATTACTGTATTTTTAAGGGTTGGTGCATAGAATGTGATGCTAAAATACGTGGCAGCATTCAAGGAGAACCACGGCCTGGATCATCAGTTAAAATATTAATTTCAATGGCTAATGTCTCCTTGAGGAAACACACAAGAAAACGCCATCTCAGTGGCATTAAACGTATTAATATTAAGCAAAATGTACTACGAAAACCTAGTGCGACTGCGATCAGGCAAGAAATGGCTGGAAATATGATGGCATTTGGTGAAAACGTTCCTCCCAATTTACCTTCAAGTGCTGTTTTACGACAAGCTATTTATGAAGAGCGTGCTAGGCACAAATTCAGCAAAGATTATTATGATGGCGTAATGAAAATCAAAATGAAAATACCTGATTTTATACGAGATGTTGGCCGTGAACCATTTTTTGTCCATTTCTGGGGGAGTTTTCAAATTGATATATACAAGAAACTTGTTGACAGATGTAGACATTCTTCAATCCACATAGATGCCACTGGAGGTTTGGTAAAGGCAGCTGCACAAAGTGATGGCCAGAAATGTGCAATATTTTATTATGTTATCACCTGTGAAGGAATTCCAGTTGGTCAAATGCTAAGTGCTAGGCACCACATGCCAGCAATATGCTTTTGGTTGAGTTGTTGGTTAAGGCATGGTGATAAAATGCCTACAATGATTGTCACAGACAACAGTATAGCCTTATTACAAGCTAGCTGCCTAACATTTAATGGCATGTCCTTATCTTTGTACCTACAAATTTGTTACAGAATACTACTGGCCAGTAGTTGTGATGATCAACTTCCCAATGTATGGATCCGCGTTGATTGTGTGCATGTTGTGAAACTGGTTGCAAAAATACCAGGTCTCTGCGCTGCAAACAAAACTGTGAAGAAATTTTACATGTATGTAACATGCCGCTTGATAGAATGCAACAATATAACAGATGCCCGAAAAGTATTTTACAATATGTTCATTTTGGCATTTTCTGAAAATCAAAATAGCTATATGAAATCAGCCCTAGAAGAACTAAAACACGTAGTTGGAAACAAAACCTACACTCTAAATATTGATGTAACACCTCAAGAAGAAAATTATGATGAATATGGAAACAACATAGAGGGAGCATTCTGTACTCTGGGAAATGAGATTATAGCTGAAGCTAAGAACGTAACTACACACGAAAGCTCCGATATGGAACCAAATGGTTATTGGCAACCAGATCTTCCTAACAGAATCAACGAATTGATCGTGTCAAAATTACCTCTTGTTACGGCTGTTATGTCGTCAGTTTTTAATAGTGACGTATTGAGAGTATCTACAAGTGATACCGAATCACATCATGGTTTCCTAAAAAATCGAGTATTTGGAGGAGAAGCTTTACCAACATCCCCTGACGTGTTTCTCCATAAGTTTTACATTTCCATTGATGGAATGTGTAAATTGAAAAGCAGTTCTTTACAAGAGGAAGATTCAGCTGATCGCAGGCAATATTCGG
The DNA here is from genome assembly GCA_022664845.1 of Lepisma saccharinum. Taxonomy (NCBI): domain Eukaryota; kingdom Metazoa; phylum Arthropoda; class Insecta; order Zygentoma; family Lepismatidae; genus Lepisma; species Lepisma saccharinum. Next base: position 6,337 of record JAGDQP010038863.1, read on the forward strand.
CCAACGAAAGAAACTCGAACGAACAGTTTGAAACCGTTTCTACCCTAACAGATGTGACAAACGAACCCGAAGATTCCATCAATCACTCTCCGCTTTCAAGGAACCCCAGTTCTCAACAGCTAGAACAGAATGGAACAAGAAGTAAGGATAATAACTTTAATAGAAATGAAAAGGAAGGAAACGCTATACTTTGCTGCGTGTGTAATTGTGAGTGTAGTGCAGTGCATCATTGTGCCGAGTGTTCTCAACCAGTCCATGTAATATGTGGTCAAGGTATTGGTGAGGAAGGATATGGACAAGCAGTTCAGTGCAACAATTGCTTAGTAAGAAATTGTTCCAGGAATGATCGAAATAATGAAAGGAATGAGAAATCGAACGTTGTATTTTGCTGCGTTTGCTTGCGTGAATGTACTGATGTGCGTTGTTGTTCCAAGTGTAAACAACCTGTCCATATTATCTGTGGCCAGAATACAGATGACGAAGGATACGGACAACAGTTGGAATGCAATAATTGCAAAAGAAAAAGCTCTGATGTCGATCATTTGCATGCTCATGAAAATTGGAAGGGTCAAGCAGAAATTCCAAATAAAAAGAAAAAAACTTATTTCGATGAAACTTGCATGTGGGAAGAAAGTGGTTCAGAAATAAAATTATTAAGAAATGGGAATCTTCTCAATGCTATTAAACTTAAAAAAAAAATTAGTGTGTGTGTGAAGAACACTTGCAGTTTTGATTCACTCTTCTCTCTTGCCTTGTGCGCGTTTCTGGACAGTAGTAGTCTCAAATCAACAGAAGAATATAGAAGTTCATGTCCAATTCCTTCTTTAATAAGATCATGTTGCTCAGCGAGGAACATTCTTCAAGTTTACAGAGACAGAGTGAAGATAATTCGCGAGAGATTAAGTCATCTTCGGAGGGAGTGTGAGAAACCGGAAGGCTTGGAGATCTATGACTGTAAGTATTAAATTAAAAAATAAATATTTATAAATTTTATTTGTACGTCATTACCTTGAAGCAACAGCATATGTTAAAAACTTAAATATTTTAATATGTTGTACACAGCAGTTATTCATGAAACTTTGATGTAGAGATTTGTACTTATAAATATAACTGTTACATTTATTTTGTACATAATTTTTGAAACTTTCGGGAATCTTGTACAGTAATACGTATTATAACAGCGTTTAATCTTGCGAGTTAAATAAAGTATTATTTATAGGGCGGTGAAAAGTAGTTGCGTGATACTTTGTTACGACACATTTGCAATTTCTTCAATTAAAATGTTCACAATAAAAAGAATAGGTAAAATGTGTTAAATAAAACGAGGAAAGGACAATAAGGTGCCATTTCTCTCAGCAACAAAGACAAAATGTGTATTCTATATTTTATAATGTACGTAGCTATAATCTTTTGCTTTGAATGGAATGTATAGGGTAGAGAGGTAGCAAATTTGGCTGGCGTCGGAAGGAAAGCAGCTAATTCCGTCAAACTTTACTTTAACTATGATAAGATTGTTGTATAGTAGCAAGTAGAGGCAACAGCTGACTTTATTTTCCCCTTGAAAATCTATAGCCATATGATATTGTCCACGGAACAGACGTAATGATATTTTCTAATGTTTAATTCCAATTACTATACCGTGTTTGTCAATGTGACAAAATACGTTCTGAAAGAACTGCCTCTAAATATAAGGATAATAAGAAAAAAAATATTATCTCTCTTTTATTTTATTGGTTAGCACTTTATCATACATTTTTTTATAGTTGTAGGAGTACGGTCTTTCTTTTGGGTTAAGTTCCACGTTGTATTAAAACAGACAAATTCCTGCTTTTTTGTTGCAATGAAACCCATAATGCCTCCTACAGATTGCAGTTTTATTATGAAGTAAATGAGAACATGAACTACGGAATATGTTCAAAAATACCAATAAAATAACGCGAAAGGAATTTGAGCAATCTGGAATGTAAGAAATAAAAGTCCCATAGAAGGGGAAGAAAACTTAAAATTAACTCCTGTTCATGTTTATTGCAGGCAACGTTGCACATCTTGGCTCCATTCAGAAAGCTCTAACAAACACTGCAAGGAAAAATTACCTACCTTAGTTCCTAGTTCGCTTGATGTAAACATGTACGAATACTACCCATAGGAATTTGAAAGTATAAATGAACTATATTATAATTATGTAATGTATCATTTTTGTTGTATGATCTATTTTGCATTTTCATTCATATACAGGCTTCACTACTGTTCACGACATGGCCGCTAAAATATGGGATATGCCAATTGTTTGGAAACGTACTTGTACAAACATGTATTGCCCAATGAACAATAAGGAGATCACAGATTATTTTATAAGCGTTGAAATTGGACTAGAAAATCGAATTTCAGCCCTTGCAGAGCTTATTTCTAAAGAACTTAGTATGCTGTGTGTAGAGTTTTGTGGTTCCACTTTTACAACAACAGAAGCACAAAGATTACCGCCAACTGCATATGTTCTTGATGCAAGTAGATCAAAGTAAGTATTGTATAGTTTATTACTAACAGCTTTAACATTAATGTATGTGCCAAATATTTGTGAAAACACTTTTCAAAAATATTTTAAAAATTAATGAATGTAAAAATTAAGAGAAAAAGCGAATCATCCGTATGAGATAGGACGATCCAATACACTTGTAAACCACCATGTGGAAAGCCAATCTCTTGTTAGATGGCAGTTGAAAGGTACCCGTGTGTGTTTGCCACGGAAGTGAACACCCCATTTCTGTTTCCTAATCCATATCTTCCCACAGTGTTTTCATCTTTCGCTTCTCCTACTACAGCATTCCAATCCCCCATTATGATTATGCATGAGCTCTTCTTCTCTTTCTGCATTATTTCGTCCATCTTGTCGTAGTTTACTTCCACTTCCTTCTCTGGTAGCCCACTGTCTGGCATGTAAATTTGCACTAATACTAACTCATTTTTCTTTCCCCGTGGTCCCACCACTGTATATTATCCTGTCGTCAACATACTGGACTGATATTACCTTGACCTTCACATGTGGTCCAAGTACTATGCCAACAGAATTATTTCCTGTGGATTTTCCTCCTGAGTAAACATAAATTTATCGCTCACCAGTTCACCGTTTATCTCCCGTAGTTGACTTCTGATATTCCCATAATATCCACTTTGTTTCTCTTCATCTCCGAAATTTTCATTAATCTCTTTCAAAATGTTACATGCTATTATCCGCAAAATTTTGCATCTAGCTAAGAAAACGCTTAGGAGAAAATTTTAGTGCTTTCTATGAGATATTTTAATTCCGTACAATTCAAATACCTTTCCCCTTTCATTTTTGGGACAATTTTGAGATGGCCTGCTGGCATAAAGTTACCAAGCCCAATCAACGACTATTGATTTTAACAGATTTTACACGGCGTTCAGCTTAAGTATGCATAAGCACTAACGTCAACTCTTAGGGCACTAACGAGCACTTAAGTTGCTCTAACCGTTAAGGTCATTTTTGGAGCGATTATGGGGTGTGGGCCTGTTGGCATGAAGTTATCAGGATCATAGTGGTTTCGTAAAAAGTAGGAATTATCTTTGAAGCACTAACGTCAATGTTTGTGGGACTAACGACGTGTGAAATTGAAGTTGGGGCCTGCCGTAGGTGGCCTGACAACTTCATGGACATGGGTTTCGGCCTTTACCGAGTAAATGCTAGTTCTAATAAATTTCGGGTTTTTACTGTAAAATATGTTAACTACAGTGGCAGTTGATCAATAAGTTAAGCTGCAGGATCACACCAAGTATATCATGAAGTCTCTGTGAGCATGTATAGTTTTTTGTTGTTGTTGTTAATTGAAAACTGTAGAAAATTATTTGATGCCAACTATAATTCTTCAATTTATTGAAACAAACCAATAATAGTGTAATGTTCCACGTGCTTCAGCACGCGCCGCTCGTAATCACAACATAAACATAATAGTGATATGTGTACTACATGCGTATAACAAAGGATGCAATGTAAACAAACAAGTGGAAACATAAACAGAGCAGACGGTAACTTTAATTTCGAGAAGCCACTGATGGATCCACCACCGACAAAGGGGAGGAGTTAAAATGTTAAAAAGTGGCAACTGTAAATATGTAATTGGAATATTCTTCGACGTCATGGGAGCATTCGATAACTTATGGTGGTCTGCAATATTAGAGGAATTAAAGAAAATCAAATTACATAGTAAATTGTGGACAGTCGTTAAGAACTACTTTGTAAATAGAATAATAAAGGTAGAAACAGCGGACGGCGTCGTGGCTAAAGCGCCGACTAAGGGTTGCCCGCAGGGTTCTGTGTTGGGCCCAGTTTTCTGGGACTTAGCCTTCCAGCCGTGTCTGGAAGTGCTGGATGGTATGTGCCAAGTTGAAAGAGTGGTGGGATATGCCGACGACCTGGCGGTTGTGATCAAAGGTAGCAGTCGTCTGGAGTTGCAAACCAAGGCAAACGAAGTGACTAATAGAATGACATCGTGGTGTAAAGAAAATAAATTAACAATATCATCGGATAAGACAAAATACGTACTATTTAAGGGAAATCTAAATTTCAATAGAGGTCCAATTATCAAAGTGAATAATAAGACAATAAAAAGAGAAAGGCATGTAAAATATCTAGGATTAACATTGGACGAAAAATTAAATTTTAGACAACATACAACCCTAATTAAGAACAAAGCAATAAAAATATCACACAAATTGGTAAGAATCGCAACAAACGAGTTAAAATTTCCAATTAAAATAATAAGAACTTACCACGATGTCATTATAAGATCTATTGTAGGATATCTAGCCAGCGTTTGGAGTCACAGACTAGATGACATCCGACAAAGGCAAATAATAGATAGGTCGCAAAGACAGCTGCTATTGCGCCTATCAGGTGCCTACAGAACAACATCAGTAGAGGCCCTCCAGGTTGCTCTGGCTGTCCCACCTATGCATCTTCAAGTAAAAAAGTTGGGCGCAATGTACTGGTTAAAAAGAGGCAACCAGGATAAAGTTACTAGAATACTACATGGACCAGCAGAAAACAAAGAGGACATTGACACCATCATAACAAGCGCGTGGCAGGAGCTCTGGGATGAGTCGGAGAAGGACAGGAGGCTGTTCGGATTTTTCCCGGATGTCGGTGAACGACTGGACATGGAGCTGGAGATTATCGGTGGATTGCTGCATTTTCTAACTGGTCACGGCCCCTTTCGTCAAAAATTACATCTAATGCATATAGTGGAAGATAACATGTGCTATATATGCAGGACCGTGGCGACGCCAGAGCACGTAACATTGTATTGCAGAGAAAAAGAAAATATAGCTAGGGAAGAAAGAAGGCTCCTGGGGGAGACGACCGTCACGGAGGTTCTGCGAACACCGGAACTGGTGACGGTCCTCAGGGAGCTAACAAACAAAATTTCGAATTTCTATAAGAAAAAATTCCTAAATGGCGTAGACCGCCCTGCGCGACAAGGAAGATAGAGACAAAAGATGGGATCGTGGCACAATAACTCGGGCAGCCGCGAACGTGCATCCGCGTGCAACCGCTCCAACCGCGTAATCAGTGAATAAACCAATATATACAAAAAATAATGAGCAACTAATATTGAATGAAGATATACGCTTGCGTACAAGTGTAGTCGCTGGAATCCAGTGGCAAGAGAGCGCCTTGGGGCGGAACCCCGTCTCAAGAGACGCTTATTGTGTGTGAATGTGATATGGAAGTGTGGTGAAGGAAGATCTGGAAGTAAATTAAGATAATAATCATTATTCTTTTTTTAAAAAAAAACGCTAACTTTTCTGGAAACCAGAAAAGAAGCGATACATGGGGAACTGGTCACGGAATAAGTGAGTGTGTGTGTGTGTGAAGTGAGAAGTGTAAAGTGATTACAAGAAGAGAGATGGGAGGGCCAAGAAGAGGGAATCTCAGAAATGTTGAAGTTGGGTTAAGAGTGGTAAGTGACATTCCATAATCAACGTAAATAACAACAACAACAACCTCCCAATTTCTGTAGAAGGAGAAGACTACTAGTATGAGAAGATGAAGAAATGCAATATCTGTTAAGAAGGAGATGGATGCAACAATAGGGAAAGGAGGGCGACAAAAAATTTGTGGGACACTCAACCCAACCCACGCGCACCTATCCTTATCCTGTCCTTCTCGTTACAGATAAAAGAAGAAGAGGCCATAAGAAGAAGAAGCCAATTAAGTTTATGTTTGTGTTGTCCTGTTATGTCCTGTGACGTCTTTTATGTGTTGTAATTGTATGTTTCTATAATAAAATTAGGATATAGCAGGTAGGGACTCCCCCCCCCCCCAAGCAAAAGTTCCAAAATATAGGAATTTAGACCAGGAGAACATTCTGGACGCCTGGTCAAAAGTCCGTCCCACAACACCTGATGTCTAAGACAGAGGGAACACAGGAGATTCTTGGAATGTCGGAACTCCGGCAATCCAAGAACCTCTAGGGACAAGCCTGCCCCAAGGCGAGGAGAACAAAAATATTCGTGATGCACGTCCTTGTAAGTGCACAACTTATCTTGTGCAAAGGATGCAAAGAGGCAGGGGTGGAAAGGTGGGCCCCCTTAAATAAAAATAAAATAAAACATCAATAAATAGTTTCTCTATAGCGCTCATATAAGGCGAGATTTGAATTTTTGAAAATAAAAAAAACTTCGAGATCTACCTCAGCCTGTAGGCCTGCCAAAAGGGATTTTTTTTAAATTGGAATAACGTAAATGTTATTTTATTTCAAACCAGAACAAAGGATAAGTTCTCTATACTAGCTGCTGAACCATCGATTGTAGCAGACAACTTTCCTCAACCAATCAGCGACAATCTCCCCCACAGTGAAACCATTCATCGATGGTTTGCTGTGACGTCTCATGAAATCGTAGACGATATTTGAACTATACTCTCTAATTTAAACGTTCTATATTACATTTGTAAAATTTGAGCACTACATCTGTACGAACTCTTATTTTATGGGTACGTCTTATACGTAATGGAATAAGCGTGACATTTTAATCTTTCTTTTCCTTATTTATCTAGCTATCTGTATATCGTATATAGTACATGGATATGTGAAAATAAAAACTTCAGTTTTATGTGTTTTTCAATAGGTCGCCAGTGTGTAACGGTAGAGCGGAATTGGCAATATCAGTGTTCTCTTCTGTGTTATTAATAAATATATGTGGTAGACAGTCTAATTCGGAAGGAGACCAGCCACCACAGATCAGCCTTAAAGAGATACTAGCAGAACTTACGTTAATGTCGAAAAGGTAAGTACTGACCTCATAAGAATAAGTTAGCTTTTGGGGTCGTTTTACTTCGGTTGCAGTTTTTTTTTTAAAACGTGGAATAGGTGGAGCGCTGTTTGGAGGCGAGGTTGCAAAGATCGCCTGACCGGACAGCCATTATCACTTTATAATATTAGGATTAGTGGAAATGTCCATTATAAATATTTTTAATAGTTAATCAAGCACGTGAGAGTAATTAAAATTGTTTTCCATCTTGTGAAATAGCGTTTTCTGAAGTCAGTTCACTCTCGAAAATAAAATACTTCGATTTTTATATTTTTCAAGCAGATTAGTGTGTTGTACTTGGCGGAGACACTGCTGTGTTCCCCTGTTGTAAAGTGTAGGAAGATCAAAACAGAGATACATACAGTGGCAAAAGGGGGTATTTTGAAACTGGGAACAGCCAGAGGATGTATACATGTTCAAACATCCAAGGTGGGTGCTCTGTGAAAAAACAATAAAAGTAATAAATATTTAGGATTCGTTTTAAGTAATTGTCCCAAAGCTTTTTCACCAGAGCATAATTAATGATTACAAGGCAACGAGCTTATCCACTCATCCACCGGACACACGTATATATCGTTATATTCCTTCTGTTAGAGTACAAGAAATGTCGGGATGATGCCTTAGAATAGGGCCCCGACTACAGTGACTGCTTGTTACTTCAATCAGTATGGTTTGTGATTAGGTAGAGGCATATTTACCGCAGTGGTGATTTGACACACAGGAAGGTAGTATTTAGACAGGAAATAGCAGAGTTCCATCTATTTACACTTTATTCACAGATAAATATAATGTCGCAATAATGAATGTTCTTTCTGTAGTTCTCTTTATCAAAGCCTTTGGTTTTTATCGAATTATTATTTGAATAATTTAGTATTTTCTCCAACAACAGTCTTCTGTGTAGTATTGGTCTGTAGTTTGGGATGGTCACCTAGTTGTCCATGGAAGGTCACCAAGTTGACCTAAGGGAATCTATCGAAGACTTGACAGCCTCGTGGACAGCATACGATGGATTAAGCAAAGTCGGATGTAAACCACAAGGGTACCCCTGACTTTGTTCTTATCCGTTCTTCGACGAATCTTAGTACAGTGTGATTCTATTCTCGACGGCAAAGCAGGCTCGAGGCCAGCGACCGAGAATTGGTGAGATTCTTGCAGACTCTACAAGCTCGAGACTAACAGACAAGGAGTCTGTCGGTGTCCTGGACGACGTTCCTTTTATACTGCCGGCGATCATTGCACCATTGATCGATTTAGACATCGGTATTCCTTGTATTGCTTCCGTGTTCTTGATAGCATGGATAAGGGCAGACTTATGACAATGGCCAAGTACCACTGCAATATATACCTAGGTACATACAGTAATTCCTAAGGCTGTATATACCTAACTATAAAGGAAATTGTATGTGGACTTTAGAACTTACTAACCGTAAGATCACTTTTTCTACAGAGAACAGTATCGATCAGTTTGCATTCCAAATAGTTTCTGTTTCAAGAGAGCTCTTGATCATTTTGTTATAAATACTTTCAGGTGAGCGCACATTTTTATTTATGATTTAATTACATTCTTTTGCAGATATATTCTTCGTGGTGCCGTGCAAGAAAAAGGGGCCCATTTTGTTGCTTTCTGTAGAAGAAGAAATGGGAAATGGGAAGTAGCAGATGATCTTCGAAAAAAAATTTCCGTCATTGCACCTTCTCGCAAAATATTTCTAAGAATGCTTTTATATACCTTATAAATAGGATGCTGTACTTACATATACCTAGGTATATTATACATTATTTTGAACTAATGCAGTTTGTCTACATTTGTATTTAAATTGTAAACAAATATATATTACTTTTAATTTTGAAGACCTCTGTTTCTGTATCTGCCTATGATGATATGGATTGTATCAGGACAATAATACCTTCCTTGAACGAAGAATGCACGGTAAACTTTAGACACTCTCCCATGTAGTCTCACTGCTGAACTTTAGACACTCTCACTGCTGAACGAGATATAAATATCAACCCTTTTTTATTTATTTATTTATTATTAAGTTTCAGATACAGCTGGAGTTGCCATTTTACACAGAAACAAAATAACATTGCAACAAACTAAATTACATGAAATTAAATTTTAAACAACACATAACAGAACAATTGATATCAAAAACATGAGGATTATAACACACAAAAGGAATAACTCAGATATTGGTATTTAGCGTTCGATGGAAAGTGTTTTCAGATCCGAAAATATCAATATTTGAATCAAGGTTATTGTACATAATTACTAGTCTATGGAATAAGGAGCGCTGCAGTATACTTAGCCTAGGCGTGGTACAATGAAGGAGGTTATTATTTCTGGTTATTCGAAAGGGAACACGGAAGTAAAATTTAGATATCAACTCTCCAGTTCTAAGATTCCCGTTAAGTATCTTGTATAAGTACATCAAATCTGCCAGCTTGCGACGAGAAGAGGGAACGTGGAGACCAAGAACGAATAATAACTCTGGTTTTCTGGATTAAACTTGTGATCAACCTATAATTAACCAGCTAACTCAGAAGATAGGTGTTATTTTCATTAATGCAGTTTATATATATTTTTTAATGTTTATGTCCGGCAAAATAATGTACATCAGCAGCATTGACCTATTCCAAATGTTATTAAGCCAACAAGTAATGTGCTTGTAGAAATCCCTGTCTCTGGGATCCAAAAGCTCGTTAAATTGTTTTTTTTTAAGTTGATCGAAGATTTGGAAGTAGCGATTTCTCTTGTATGTTTTCATGGATAAAAGCAAGTGTTGTACAATGTCGGAAGGCCTGGTAAGTAAGCTGGATGTGACAGATATGGACCAAATGCAGACCAAGATTGGTAGTAATTTTGCATATCCTGATGGCACGGAACAACTTTTCTATTGGCAAGTTTTAACTGTTTTTAGCAGGTTCAACAGAAACCCATTGCAGCTGATCACAGTGATTCTTCTTAGTAAAGGTTTGACTACGAAGAAGCTGAAAATGAACAATACTAGCAGTTTTCTACGATACACACAGCATATCCTTCTGTAGGAGCTGAATGCTAGATTTAGATATCAAAGCAACAGGACATTTATAACAAATAATATAAACGCTTTCTTTTCTCCTACTTAACACTTATTTTCCAACACACGTTATTATAAGTTAATGAAGCTGTTTTGTGACATGAGCTCAAAGACTCAAATGTATTGTAGTTGTTTGGTAAGGTACCTACTTTGAAAGCCTTCACCTTTACCACAGTTGTTGAAAATGTGCGTGAATGGTTTCTGATGAATCGTCGAGCCTTTGAGCTTATTCGTGGCACGTTTGGCTTGAATCATCTTCAATTGCTTCCTACAATTGGCCCTCATCGATAAGTGATGGCCGACAACAACTTGGGATATTTTTTTAAGGTTTCATCTCCGTTACGAAATGTTTTAGGCTGTGCATTCACTCACCGGGTTTGTCCCAAATGTGGAACAAATTTTCATGCTTTATCTGCAGCTTTTGTGCACAATTTAAATTCGTATGTTAAACCTTTAAATTTGTTAATCTGTATTTGACACTCTCACTTTCACCATCTGTTTTCCAGAGTGTACGCGATCAAGTAGATACGTATTATCGTGGAAACTTTTCAGACAGCCAACCATGGATTAAGTTGACGTCTGCTAACCATCGTGCAACTAGGTAACTCACTTCAATGTCATTATATATACGAACTACAGGGATGACTTAATGTTTCCAATCTGTCAAAATCTCCGATTTCTCGATTCATGATCATCGCATCTAATGATAAAGCTCAATAAAGTTTAAGTTATATGTAGGGCTAGGATTTTGATGAAACTGCATTTTTTTTTTTTTTTGGTAAATCAGAAATGCATAACATTTAGTATTTATATGTTTCATGTCGTACTCAAACTTTTAAGTTCTATTTGTTAGGGCATTTTTTGCCTTTATGTTGTATACGGAATGTCATTGTTTGGAATTATAAGTTATATTTTTGTTATTTTTGATCATTCTCTTCGTTCCTGAGCAGTTGTTGTACGCTACTTGTTTAGGAGCCTTGATTTTCACATGGAGCATTAACGAGAAAGAATTAATATGAGTAAAGAATCATATTCTTCTGTTTTTATCTACTTCCCGGGATAAAATTTCAGTTTAAAATTAAAACAGTTATTGCTATTTTTTCTTAGTAAGCAAAAACTATTAAAGTTAATACTGTTATTTTTTCTACTTTTACTGCTAGGAGACATGAAGCAATGAATACAAATTTCTTTTATCTTATAGGTTAAATCACGCGCCATGAATTATTTTTATAGTC
>JAGDQP010038864.1:2177-17977 GCA_022664845.1 Lepisma saccharinum
ATATATATATATATATATATATGTATCCCGATGCTGGTAATGCCTGCAAAGTAATTCGACCGTGTAAAACCGCATTTGTCCGCTGAAGAATATTAAAGTTTGTAGCAAGGGAGCGACAACCGCTGCAATAGCATCCACAATTTCGGTTTGAATAGTTATTTATTACTCAAAATATCTATATAAACATAGCTGGGAGTGCGGACAGAAACTGCAAAGCTACAATACCATGTAACAAACAGTTTGGTGGATATAGGCTAGTATTCGTCTTCACAAATGTAAATAATGTTTCACCACATAGCGAGTAAAACAGAAGGGAGAATCACAATATTCACACAGGGCAAAAGATACATCTGACTAACCTTTAAAAGAACACTCGAAAATTGATACTAAAAATGTGAATATCTCGAGTAGTCTCCGAACCCATAGGAACCCCTGACGTCTCTACCCATAACTGTCAGCAAGGGTTTAAGATAAAGTGGCATTTGGCACCGTGTACATAAGTGTAATTTTGAAGGTTGCACTCAGTGCCTATTTTGACTCTCCTTCTGTGTTACTCACTCAGAAAAAAATCCTCACTTGCATTTGTTAAGATATTTTCTGGCATTTGGCCTATATGTGCCGAAGTATTTATTACTCGGTACGGTACTGTGGCTTTGCGGTCTTTGTCCATACTGTCAGGTTTGTTCATGTATATATTGTGAGTAATAATTGCTGTTCGAACCGAAACTGAGGGAACCGTTGCAGGGCCTGCCCGGGCTGTCTTCCAATCACTAAATATATTAACGCCCCCTAGCGGACAAACGCGGCCTTACACGGTCGAATTATTTTACAGACATCTTCAGCATCCGGGTACGAATATACATACAGATTTTATCCAGAAATCCTGTTTGAACCGAAATATTCTTCTTTTTAGAAAAGATCAAGAGAAATAATATAATTATGCTAATACAGGCACGTTCTATCTGACTTTTTCAGTCAATACCATCGTATGGGAAGGCATTGCGGATGTATTTGTAGATCGGAACTTTAAGCTGTTATGTTGTATAGAATAAACAGGTTGATAATCCGATAGGGTTGATGCTATGCTTCCAAGATTATGCCATCAGCAGTTCGCACACAGTGTGGAAAGTGAAATGTTGGATTGTGCGCCGAATGTTTTGAGAGTTTTCACACATCCAAATAGTGAAAAAAACATAGTCAGAGACAAGTGCGTTGATGTGGAATACATTGTTGTGAACGATGCTCACAGAACAGTATGTTAGGAGAAGATATTGTATGTAGTGTTGTAAATTTGTCACTCATTTGTACTCAAACAAACATAGACTTTTCTTCACAAATTTCTGTATATATGTTTTATATTTGTGTTTATATATGTGTGTGTGTTTGCAAACACGCATGGGATTCCCTGTGTGTGAATGTATATGCACAAGTTCTCATGCACATATTAAAATAAGTATCAGAATATATATATACAGAAAGTATAAATTTCAACAATGAAAACAATAATCTTTTCTTTCCAACAATCAGAATAAAATAACAATTGAATTTAACAAAATTTGAACAAAATCTAAAAAAAAATCTTTAAAGCAGGAAAATCTCATCTAATGCCTTCCCAGGAGGCAACGTACCAAGAATAGAAGATACATTCCCTCGCTGAATTGCGATACTGAGACGCTGGATTAGGAAGGTGGTCGCGCGAGCATCGCCTGAAACGATCTGTATTCGCCGACGAACTTCTTTAATAAAATTAAGGCCTGCCGTACCTCAAGTACCACTTGACCCAATTGCGATCGCAACAAAAATATACTGTGCAAGTAGATTAGAGTATTTTCGATTTTTATCGGCCTCTCCACGAATAGTAGCACCACTCGTTTTCAAAGAAGAATTAGTAACATTTGAAATGGCGAAAGTATCAGCGCAGGTGGAATCCCATAATAGATTCCTTTTTCTTTTCCATGGCATTAGTGCCATTCCATCAGGTCTCTTACCGTCGGAGCGGCTGCAGCCAGATGGTTCTCATACCGATCGTACATTAGCAGAAACTAGAGCTCTGAGGATGACATCATTGACACTAGAATGACGCATGTGTCTACCAGCACTCCTGATACAGGAGATACCGTGAAGGCCCCGTTGATCCACGAATGCTCCACAGGCTGGACAACGATGAGGTACACAGACGTCTGCTCCTAAACGTAAGGAAACAGCAACCCGGAAGCTTTCATTCGAAAGATGTAGGCCAAGAGGAGGAGAAGGCAAAGCTTAGAGCCAAGCACCGGACTCAGGTGAATACGCTTCTAGTAGCCTGGCTTTACCTTCAAGACAAGTAGCGGATTGTAGTAACTGCGATTCTATACGTTTGATGATAGGATCGTCCCAAGAAGACTAAGAGCTATTGACATCCAAAAAAGGAGAATTCAATCCACTTAACGTAGACCATTTTGCTGAACCATCATGAATAGAGGCGTCCGGGTCGAGGCAAAGACGCAGTGGAAGGATAGACTCAACGAGACGACGAGAGCCATGGAAAGACTCTAAAAAGGACGGAATCGCCAAATCCATGGCCCGACGAATGCCATGTCGACCTGACCGAACGGGCAGAGTAGCTTGTACCCAACTATTGCCACTCAAAGAACAGTCAAGGATCAATTCGAAGCCTCTCTGTAAAACGCAATCGTAACTCTGTAAGAAGGACTCTTCCCGCCAAGAAGGAGAACAACTTAAAAGGTACATTAATCGGGGGATGGAAAAGGAAGCACGAATGTAGACAGAATGCTGAATGTGCTGAAATCGAAGATAAGCGGGAAAAGAAAAAATCAAGCTTAGAAATCTTCTCAATCAGTAGACTGCGTAGGGCCTCAGTAAAGATGGCGGAGGCAAGCAGATATGCTGAAGAAGACGTCTTAAATCGTATTCCTGGAGCCAAGTCCATGAATCTTGAATAAAGAGCATTGTTCTGGTCTTGCGGAACATTTAGAAAACTAACTTCACACTTCGAAAAATTCAGGTGTAAGCCAATTTCTGAAGATGCATCCCGAATGTTACGTAAGGTAGAAAGAACTAATTCTGGATCTTCCGCGATAGTGCCATCATCTAAATACCATAAGTTCAATTCAGATGTTATAGAATCGACAAGAGATTGTAGTGTAATTGCAAAAAGAGCAGGACCGAGGGGATCACCCAGTTGGACTCCACGGTGAGATAAAATGTTGTCATCACCCAGAAAGAGATCACTAGGTTGAGAATAACACTGAAAAACATAATGATAAATCAACGGGAAATCGTTTTGAATCATCTTTAACATATCATCGCGATTTAATTCGTTCAGGGCATTGCAAAAATCAAGCTTTACGGCGGCTTTTGGACGAAGATGATGAGATGAAAAGTAAATACGAGCGGCATGGACAGCAGCCTCGGCACCGTAAGGAACACATACTCCTAATTGGTGAGGGGATAGAAAAGTATTAACGGAATCACGAATTCGAAAGCATATAATTTTTGCTCTCAAACGACGCCACACATTACCGATTGCAATGGGACGAATTGCTCCACATTTCTTTCCTAAGGCGATCAAGGTAGCGCCAAAGAAAATTGGACGAACATCCATAGTACTTCTCCAGAAGAGATAATAGAAACAAAATCACATAAGGAAGTAATGAGATGATCTTTTAAGCCCACATCATTACACATCAAAGGATCTTTAACAATCGAAGGACGAAGACCATCCAATCCACCTGCGGATCCAGAAGGGAAAGAGTTGATAGCTTTCAAGAGTTCGGAGGCAGACATTCGAGATATTATGGAAGCAGGAGGAGGAGGATCCGGCAAAATGAAAGAATTAGATGGAGGTTGATGTTTTTTTTAAATCTTTCAAGATATTGGTGTCTGGTGCAACTACTATGTCGTCGGAGGTAAGTAAACGAACCGCACCGCGAATATCTCCATCAACAATCTTCTTATCAACCATCTTGATGTTGAAAGAATCAGTAGATGAGCTCGTTTTCAGTCGTTTTGTTGAAGGGCAAGGAATGGCATCACGATGATTGTCGAGCCAATAACTAACTCTTTGCTTAACCCAAGTAGTGAGAATAGTCACATGATCAGACTGTTGTGGTACGCGCAGAACAGCATAAAGAAAGAAGAAATTGTCCATCCAGGTATCTACATCGTTTGTTCTGACCACTTGACTAATCACTGCATGGAGAGCTTCCGCCACTGCAGAACGTGCACCTCTAGGGACTCGACGAAGAAGAGGAATAGAAGACTTTAATCAACTAGCAACTTCTTAGTTTCAGGTAGCGAGGACTTGAGTACATTGGAATTACTGTGGACGAGACTGGCAGACGATGCTGGAAGGAGAACAGGAGCAGTAGAGAATGAGACACTCATTCTACTAGAATCCTGATGCGTTTTGCCAACATGAATAGAGAGTCCTCTTGAACTTGCAAAACATTTGCCGCAATTAGGGCAAGAAGCTTCATTTGAACTCCTATGCAACAAGGCATAAACACTAGATGACAATAGATTATCCGATGAAGTCAACTTTGTGGTTCCCGAAGATGCTGCAGAATCAACACTCGTGCCCTCATTCACATCAGAGATCAAGGATGAATCATGTGGGAGAATATTAAGAAAGTTCGATGAAGCAGCAGACATCGTTCAAGGAAACAAAGAATCATACAGAAATATATGAAAGTAACAATGGAATATTATTGGCACCCAACTTACGTCACTGTGCAAAGTTTCATCGCTGTATAGCGTCGGGAAATGAGTTAAATTAACGTTGCCAGATTTGAGGACACTATGAACCATTGTGAACTAAAGAAAATAATGTAAAAACTGATTTAGTTGAATAACATTTTCTATGTATAGGCTGGACTGGCAATTTTTTCTTTTAATACCTTCACGATTACAGGACGTTGTTAATCAGCGATTACTTCTCTGGAACAGAAAATTGCAGGGTATCTTTTCAAGCATTTGTTTAAGCACATTATCTAAATCGAAAGGACAAAGAAGTAAGTTTAAGTAGTTTTAGAACAAAAGTTTAAACATGTTCGTGGTGAAACAGGAAATATTGAAGATTCTCAATCACAGTCGCTAGAAGAGTGATTTTAGCCCACGAGCCTCCTCTTTGCGGACATTATTTATGCAATATTTTGACCAACATTATCACAGCCAATCACAATTTATGGATCACAATTATCTTAAAAGCTTTTGGATACTGAGTGCAAACAGTTTTACTCTTTGCAGGTATTGCCCTGCAATTAATGCTACATAAATTATTTGTAGATTTTATTTAAAAAAATGTTGTAAAAGACGTTCTAATAACAAACATGGTTGCTTCACAGATAAGTTTTGGGTTCGGATATAATGAATACCTTTTGTTCTGTTTTGTGTTTGGTGATTTACAACTAAAAGATAAAAGAAATGATTTCTTATGAAATTACCCAGCAAGCCAAATGCGGGTCGGCCCGACCAATTCGTATTCGGATGATAAACGACACGATCCATAAGTGACGTTTGGTCGTCGGGTCATTTTCAGGGTCGCCGGCGGTGTCATCGGGCAATTTTCCGGGCCGCCGTCGGAGTCGTCGTAGAGGCGTAATCTCGCACTAAACCCGACCAGCGACGTCGAGCCTGCCTTCGCCGACCAAATACCTATGTCGGGCCAACGTCGCGTCGCCTGGATTGTTGGGTGCACTAAATACTAACAATGAAGACTGCGAGGTTCCAATGATAGCACCTCAGGCACAAAAAAACATTCATTTATGTTACAAAATAGGCAACACTAACAACTCGAGTGTTGGGACGGGAACATCCACAGTATTGTTCTATTGTGCCTAATAAATATTTTGCCAATTTTGGAGAAGATAGGTCTAAGAGAGTGGAAGCAATTTAAGAAAAAATGAATTTTAAAAGGATCGAGTTTCGCACTACCGAGCAATGTAGCAATAAACTATATTCCAGTAATTCTAATCTAGTCTATCGAAGACCTTTCGCACAACATCTATATACTCCTTCTAATTGCTTATATTTATTTTCTAGATACATACAGACAGAGACCGACTGACTGAGCGGTATTATAAGGTCTCTTTAGGTTAGGTACTCTGTCAAGGGTACAAAAATGAAAACAATAGTGGGAATATGCTAAGTAAACGTGTGTTTATTTCAACACAAATAGAGATATTGTACCTTTATTTCTTAAAGTTATCACTAAAATTCATACAACAAATATTATGTTGGAATAATTCCTCCGATCGAAAACAGATGTCCGACATTTATTTTATTTTACTTTTCTTCTGTTTGCTACTTTCACTTACTTTCTGAAATATGGTTTCAAATTTTATTTTCACACATTGGTCGAGAGTAAAATGTATTATTAATGTATTCACTAAAACTACAGTAATAGCGTTTCCCTTTTCCAATTAATAAGTCTTGGTATAGTCTTTCTCCTGCCAATAATAATTTAGTTAGCTACTCTGTTGGCACTTCAATCAATGGAATAAAACTATCTTTGTGATATTTTTGTAAAGGCACATCGGGATAAAGTATGTCCGTGTCTTGCTTAATTAGCCGCTCTGTCTTTTGTCCGTAATTCAGATGGGCTGTTTGGCGGCTGCGTTGATTGTTTGCTTTCCGCCATCTGCCCAGCAACTCATCTGTACTGCGGCTACATGTTTAAAAGCTTCTTACTGCCTAACTAACTGCAGCCTCAGGTTTATCCTAGGAGCAAGTCAGTGTATTTTGTTTTTAATTCGGCACTGTTCAGGACATAATATTCACTACCATTAAACAAATAGATTAAATAATAATTCAACACCCAATACTATGAAAGGAATAAGAAAATTGAAGTAAATATTATAATGTCTGCTTTCAACTCAAAATGAGACATTGATGCTAAATTTATATTATAACTCCAGAGCTAGAAAATATATTTTGATTTGTTACTAGTTACCGACTCTTATTATTATCTTTGACATGATTTAACTCATTCCATTGGAATTCATTTTAAAAATTTCTTGATTCTATTTACCTTTTGATTTCGTGGTGCTCCGAAAATCGATTTATTTATTACTTCATTCAATACTTTTTTCAATTCTTAATAGTGTTTTTATTTATTTCAGGTAACAGGTATTTCTATAAGCATCTAGTGGTGACTAGGAATATAAAATGTGTTAAGAAAATCCATATTGTATTATTATTTCGCTAAATAGGCACTCCCATTGAACAAGATATCGCTATGCATGATGGACCTAATAGACTGAAAAAAGGCCAAGCAATTTGCATTTAGTTTCTTTGCATTGTTTCAAAATTTTTGGATTAGATACGTACACTGAAACAAAAAACACAAAATTGCACAAAGAACATATAAACTCAAATAATATTTTAGTACAAAGGAAACCAAAATTTGTTTTCATACTAGTTACAATTGACTGTCCTTGATGTCATGTACAGGTTTACAGGGTCCAGAAGGGTAAATCAGGGTTTATATGGTAAATATGCTACTGAATAAAACTTTGCCTCTTTCAGTTCATTCAGATTTGGTGTGGTAGAGAGGAAGATAAGGAGTCGGATGTATTTTGTATACCGTGTATAATGTCCATGTTTGCTGCATCTCTCGAAGTTTTCTTGAGAGACAACCTCTTTGAAAGCAATAAAATGTGTGTCTGTGGATTCGTACTCCACGTTGGCATCTGCCCTATGGAGAGAAGTGCTGGGAAACTATAGCAGCACCACGAAATAAGTGATCTATTTGCATACAAGCAGTATGTAATACCAGACATACAGAGAAACAAAATTATTGTCAGTTTCCTTTGTGTATTTTACAAGAGTTTCGTGTTGTTGAAAAATCCACTGCGTATTGTTCTTCATATCATTTCGAATCTGTGGATCACATAAGGATCTATTTATTTATGTAATTTTAAATAAGTTAGCTCTTTGTCCAAACCTAATCTTGGCGGGTAGCATTTGACCAAACGCTTCCCTAGATCAATGAGAAAACACGTGATGTGTATTAATTTCTTTTATTTGATCTGATACCTCTCGCTTCAAAGCCCTTCTGTGGTTGTACGCTTCAATAAATATGGGGAATCTGCAATAAGCTAAAGCATTATGTTTTGCTCCAACTATATTCGTTAATATTGAAATACTTCTGTGGTTTTCTATTAAGATTGTTCAATTGGCGAAAGAGCTCGCTATAAAACTGGGAACCATCCTTTCCTAGAAATTCGCAATTTCTCTGCGAACCCTCTGCATTGTTTTGTTTAATAAATTATTAAGCAGAAAATCTTCTTGCTCTTTTCTTCAACATAAATGTTGTAATATGTGGTAAACTTATCTCGTTGATGTCCGAGTTCCATACTCAACATGCAAATTATAAGGTTTAATATCGTAGGACAAACCAATTTGATTCATTTTTTAGTATATTTATTACTGCCCTAAGACTTTCTTCACGTTGATAGACGTTTTCAACTGGCGTAATTACCCAAGATCGAATTTAGTTAATCTGTTATTTTTTATTTTATTTTCCACAGAGTGACGCTTTTTAGGTTAACATCCAAAGCCAAAGGGAGACACTTTTTTAGAGGGTGCTTACGGAGAAAATAAATAATATTTTAACCTAGATCTTAGTAACAGGAAAAATTTGCATCTCTAAGCAACCATCCTATCAATTCTTAACTTAGATAAGATACATTGATATACTGTACAGTAATGTATTTAAAAAATACCATAGGTGTATATATTATATTTATTTATGCTTTTTTACGATAGTAATGATATAGAAACAATACAAAGCATTAGTCACCATTACTTCTCAGCGGCAACTACCCGATATTGTATGAAATTACTGAGTTTGCTCCTCCTATAGCATTGAGCACAAAAATACATACTCAAAGTTCCACCTTAAGCTGGCAACGTCGATTAAACAATATGGATTATCTATTAACGGATTAAGTTTATTATCGCCAGACATTGCAGATCCAATGGATAGCAGTTAAGCACAACTGTTAGCCCATCCGAAATTTTTCTTGGCCAGGCTGAAGGCTATTGGGAGCAGTGTGCATGAGAAGAAATATTAATTATAATAGTTTGTATTTTGAACAACAAATATTTAGTCACAGAAACACGGACAGTACCTCGAGCGAGCAATAGCGAGCGAAAAGGTTTTAGTTAATGTCAGGTTCAGTATTGTATTTAATTATACGCGATGCACATCACTTTCACGCACCCTTCGCCCTAAGTCGAAATAAAATAGTTCCAACTTCGCAGCAATAATTATAGCTAACACACACTATTACTTCTCACTCTCACTTAATTTAACGCTAATTTCATATATTCAATGCACATAAATATATCATTCCTGCTGTAAATTTTGTAAAAAGGTACCACGGTCTCCGAAATTCGCGTTCTTTTCATATTCGTAATAACTGGGCTCTATAATTGATGAGTTTGATGGAATAAGGGCATAAATGAGGTTACGTCCTTTTCCCATCAAATTTACAAATGGATTTTACCATGCTTCAATAATTCTCTGTCAAAATTTCACGACAACATCTAGATTGTAGAGGTCAGGACATAGGTTTGGTGCAATGCCAGCCCAAATAAGTAGCGTGAAATCATATATATTTTATTAGTTGCAAGCACTGTTTCTGTCCAACTAAAAGCCGCTTGTTTCTTCGAAAACAAAAAGTACAGATTTGCATAGTTCTGAATGCAAATATGAGTGTCTAGAATACTTAAGAATCTGGAGGTGATGACTTTCCACTTGAAAGTGAGAGTGACTGGAAGAAACAGTGCACTTAAAAAATGTTTCAACAATTATCCTTGCTATATCTTCTTGTAATATGTACCTTATGCTTCTAATCGTGAATATAAAACAATAGTTTAGTAAGGGATTTATTTTTCATTCGTTAAATAGCTTTTCATTTTTGAGAAAATGTTTCATGGTAGTGGTTTGATGAAAATGGACGTAAAGCTAAATGTAACGTTCAAAACGAATATTTCTCTTCATTAATGCGTTATTGATAAAAAAAAAACCGGAGAGAAAATGCCGCATGCTACGTTCTTTCATGTACGAAAAACATTGCCTAATTAACAAAATCGTTTTTTCTCAAAATACCTATTTGATACTTAGGCTCTTATTCCAGCAAACTTCTGAATCGTTACATGTAATGGATTCAATGAAACAAACCATTTGCCTTTCAATAATAAAATGAAGTATTAAACGCATCTAGTCCAGTTATTGAACATCGATTGTACTAGAGTGTATTTTATTTAGATTATAATATTGTTGTGAATGCATTGATTACTTAAAATTAGCAAAACCTTGCAATTTTACCAAAAATAGAAACTTTTAACGCTATTAAACATTTTATGATTTTCAGATAATAATTTACTAAAACTGGTAGCTCTTTCTTAAATATAATGAATTCTTGCTGGAATATTTCAAGTTCGTTTGTTATGTTATGTTTTTATAACTTAATAATTTAGATTGTTTTAATCTCTTTAATATGCTCTACTGAATGGTATATATGCAATCAGCTATATGCTCCACGCCCGGCTTAGTCTTTTTACTAAACAGTTACTAAATTTTGACATAATTGTATTTCATACCAGTAAAAATCAATCGAATGGAAATCCATCCACGTTTGTTAAATAATAAAACAATAATCATCAATAAAATTAGGTTTTATTGAGATACTTCAGTTGTTATAATTGTTGAAATATTTCCATATAAACAAACAATTTACAAATGGCCTTGTACTGTTTCATATTTACCAATAAATTATATCAGTATTGAAGATTACATTCATAAATGAAAACATATACAAATAGTATAGCTGAAACAAGCTACACTATTTCTTGAACGAAAACTGTATTTTTTCAACCAAATTCTTGGAAATGTTTTCAGCCAGTCTTCTGTTCGTGTCTATAATGACGTTCAGAAAAAAAAATATTTGAAAGGTTGTTTTTCATTTTCTCTTTAATTTATTTTAGGATTTTAATTTATTTAATATTTTTATTCAAACTAAAACCAATCAATACATCATTAATATTGTTATGACTTTTGTATAAATGTTTCAAATAATACCTATGGTTACATTTCTTTAATTAAAATTTTAGACTGAATGCAAACTTCGTCCCTTCAAGAGAAAATACAGCATAACATACGCTGCTAAGAACGCAGTACCATTTCTTATGCCAGCTGCCAGTTATACGATTTTAACTATTTTAAATTATATCTAAAATTGTTATAAAGACTTTTATGCACGTTCATATTTCACCAAGCGCCGAGCTCTTTAGACCTTTGCTCCATTTTCTGCTTTAAAATGATTTACGTTGTTTGTTACTCGGTGGTGCTATTTCAATGAAAATATCGGAGATATTTCTGCCATTTATCAGCATTGTACCGAGTTTATACAATACACTGTGCAGATTAAATATAAAATGCACATGATATTAGCGTTTTAGTGCGCTGAAATCTCACTTATTTTTAACTTCGTTTTTTTTTTCACTATATTTTTGAAAAAAAAAACCGTAATTTTTCGTCACTCAAAAAAAGTATGTACATTGTATATAAGTAAGATAGTACAATTAATTTTCCGAAGTTAAAATATACAGTGATATGTTGTATTTATTCTCAATTTAATAAAATATTTTAGTCGTTTGTAAACTAAACCGTTTTGTTACTTTATTGTGTATCTGTAGGCACTTGAAACATGAAAATGTACATCTATTTTATCCGAGATGGTCCAGTTCTATGTCAACGAGGTTTTTGTGTATATGAAATTCTTTCCTGTTCAACTGTGTCTGTTAAAAGAAATTGAAGATTTATTTTGGTGGTTTATTTTAGTTTCATTTTGACATTAGCTTATTCATATTGTGTAGAAATGAACTATTTTCATGGTTTTTGATCGTCACATAAATATATGCTCTTCTTTTAATATTAGATTTTCTATTCCGGTATGCAGACCATTTTCTTGATTCATTGTATGTATTTTTTTCATATATTTTATAATGTTATCCCTCACACATTTACAACTTCTTTTGTAAGCACTAATTCACTCACCTGGTCATGAATTGAAATATATGTGGAAAACATGGGAAACACGAAGCAGATAAATGCGTATATTTCGAAAGTTTCAGAAGCATTAAATTGAATTGATAGTCTATTAGACATTATAAAAATACAGTTTCAGTGAAGAGGTTTCGTATATTTTTATGAATACATAATGCATTTAATAAATAAAGAAAATATGCTAGCCTTAAGCACGTCGTGGTCTTGTTTGAGTACTTTCAGTTTTCTAGCGATACCCATACTTTAATGTGTTGATAACGTAACAAATAACTTGTTTATGTTCATTTAAATCGCCCGGCGTGTACATTTATCGTTATAGCAAGAACAGCAACGACTCAAAGCGATTTTGATGCCTCTATAGTTAGCCATGTAAGTAAAGGGGCTTGAGCATAGGAACTAGCAGGTGGTGAAAGTAAACCACTGCTATGGAATGTATATATTATCCTAACTGGAAATTTCCACAGTTGTGCCTATAGAGTGTTTCTCGGAAGTTATGGAAAATCCATTAGAAACGCACGGTGCCACATAACCATATATAAATGTACTTATTTATGTTTTCAAGCTAAACTCACATCGCAAAACAAGGTACGACCGACTTTAACTTTCACGAACGCTGGGTGAGTGTGCCGGGGAGTAGATGATCAAACGATGAAACCGAAATCGAATTAGTAGGCCATACTAAACACTCAAAGCGAAGATTGAGCTAACAGAACCTAACTTAGCCATGTTAGAATAAGAAGTTCATCTAATACACAATCTGTTTCTAGCTTTCTAATCAAACTAAGAAGCAAGTGTTAGTATGAGGTGTTAAGAAGCAAAGGCATGCAAGTATCATTTACAAGTGAAACACAAATCGAGGTAATAATTTATATATGAATTTAAATATGGGTTTACACCAAGACATCGAACGGTTAGAAAGTCTAAACTGTAAAACGGCGAGAACGTATACAAAAGTGACAATTTTGCTAAATACATCTATTGCTAGTAACTATTTGCTACTCAAATGTTAATGCCGAATAAAGTTGTAATATAAATAGTCATTATTCATCTAAATGCTATTGTTTGTTTGTTTGAGGAAAATGTATTTTCTTCCTACATCTTCTAGAAACCCTGTATGAAAGAAATCAACAATGATTGAATTTTGCTGTGCTCAACAAAATGATTAGAAAACTTGGAAACGTATTTTAGTTAATGATAACAAGAAAAATAAGAGATCACATCAGTTCAAAATTTATATACAAAGCAATAAATAACTGCGTAACAAATTTGAAAAGTGTTAGGGTATAAAATGTTAATAACTATAATCATCAGAGAATTTGCAAGAGCTCTTGGAATAATTATCTGACGTACTGCAAGAAGCCAAATATTAATTTTGTAAATTTAAAAACACAATGTCTGTATATTAGTAGTAATATCACCCAAGAGTATTATCTTTATCAATATCAAGAATGTAGTTAGTTTTAATGATGAAATCTACTAGTAAAATAGCTAACCGAACTTGCATTTAAGTCTTTAGGATAGCTTTCTAGATTTTTATGTTTCAAACTAACTTTATTTAACACAAGCGGTCAAGTACGGTCAATCATGCAATAATAGTAGGTCCATCAATATTTTTTTTAAATACTTAAATCGCAGTTGATTTTTTGTTAATTACTCAGAAGTGGTTTATAATCGTTTGAACTTACCCAGGAAATATATGGTGAAGAGGCAATGGGCATATAGACTATCATTCAATGGTGGACGTCATATGCCGTTTGCCTGTTGAACCTAATGCGGGGAAAGTTGAAACCATACTTAATTTTGAAGATTCACTTAAAGCAGATAAGAGCTTAGCGACTTTTAATCTGATTGCTTAATTCTATGTTGGAGTCGCGTTTTCACAGTGCTGGCAAAATTTATACTCTCCAGCTTGTTTTTTTTGTCAATATTTCACTAACTGCATTACATTTTTACCAATTTGCAGATATAACGTTTGAAATATATACCTATTAGTCACAATGTTCCTTTTCATTACGTACATATGACTCAAAAAATTATTCTAGTGCACATAATAATAATTTTAAAATCGCTTTATCTATTAGAGTTTTGAAGAAGGAATACAGGCAGAATTAGAACCTACAATTCGATTGGAATTTTGCAGGAATGATTTATTCTTTAATATTCCGTTCTTCGATGTAAGTCTGACTCGATGCTGAATTCATCTATTGCCTTTCCTCAATACATTTTCTCACTCTATGGCACACGTTATTGTTTTTTACAATGTGTTTCGTGTCGTTATGTCCTATAAATGGAAATTTACAACACATATACCGATATTGACAAATTAGGCGATGCCCGTTCTTTTCACACCAGAAGATAAATACAATTCCTGTACCTTTAGCTTTTGCTAAAGACATTAAAACAAATCGACGAAGAGATTTTCTTAAATATTATGGGCTTTGTCACAATGTTGTAGACCTTTCAGTGACAACATATTAAATATAATAAAAAACATACTTCCATCCTAGAGTGCCTGCAAAATTATCTGAACAAGAATTTCTAATTTCAGCCATTAGCATTTGGGACTTCAGATGGGTATTCAGTAAGATCTTGAAGCCACGGTGAATCAAGGCGAGGAAGCATCGATAATACGTTTAGTTTGAGCAACATTTACTCAGCTGCATAATCATTCATGGTGTTTCGATTTAGTTAGGTATGTTAAGGCAATCGTTTAACAAATTAGCCATGAAGAATCCATTAAAATATATTGATGCAAAATTCTTGTATTATCAAATGTATTTTATCATGGTTATAAATAATATTATATTCCATGATTTTTAAGTTTTGGGACAAATGATTTATTGATATACACTGCAAAGAAGAAAGAGTTTAAAAAGAGAGTTTGAAGTAAAACTACTGCTAGAATATATAAACTATCTTTGTGCTTCTCTCTGAAAGAAAACAGAATTAACGCATCCAAAATAGTTAGGAAAAAAGTTATATCTAATGCACTGAAAAAAAGTTCTGGCAGCGAGATTTTAAAGTATCAATATTCATACAATATTTGAGAAACTTTAGGTTTTACAGTATTAGCAGCAAGAACACTAACTTTTAGAGACAATTTAATATTATCTACATGGCAAGTGAGCAAATATAAATTTAAAAGTAATTCATTGTTTCATTGTTAAAGCAAATACTGGGCAAAAAAATATTGCAAAAGAAATGGTTGAAGAAAAAGGCGAGAAATTTTCTAAAAATGTCACAATGTCCACTCGAGGTAAATGATGATGAGAAATCAGTAGTAATTGACGTATGTAAGTGACACAACATTCACTAATAAAAATTAATCCATAACTGTGCTCATGTGGTCCAACGTACAACAAATGATACATTTCACATTGTATCTTGTATCGTGTTGGGTGGGTAACGCTGAGAATACGTGCATTCTCATACAACTCCATTCTTGTTTCAATTGTCGGCCATGAACATCCGTACGTTTCTGGTGGTTCGTAACGTGAGCTACTTGGGGTGAAATACACATCAGTAAAGGGTTAACATATGTTTTACCAGTTGAGTACAGTAGATTAAAAATGGAAAAGAACTGTCGTTTTTGTCTTCCAATGAAAAAGAACTAAGATCGGCAGATAACTACTGCTGCCTTTCATTCAAGATCCGAGATGGACACGCTGAGATGGAGTTTCTTACATTGAAATTTCAGATTTTGAAGGACAATTTACACAAAATT
>JAGDQP010038865.1:0-17977 GCA_022664845.1 Lepisma saccharinum
AAGTCTTGGAAAATCCTATCGGTGTATTGCTTGCTAAGCAAGAAATGCAAGGGTATGACGATCCTGAAGCTGTTCTTGTGTCCTGGGCTCTCTGTGCTACTACAAAATGTTAGGATTCCAAGGCGAGGAGACTAATCCAGACATGTTACTACATCAGCGCCTATACTACTTTTGTAACGACGAAAAGGCCGTTTTACAAAATTGGACAATAGATCAGGATATTCTTAATCTGGAGTATTACGGATTCCTTGGAAGTGTGGAAAGTAAACACCTGGCCTGCAGTTACTATTGCGAGTTGTTACCAGACTATAACGGTTTCATTTCACAAGATCAACAAATCAACTAACCTAGAATGATACCAAAATCTACCTCAAGCCGAACATAGTTATGCAGAAATTCCTATCTTAATCACCTAGTACCTAAGATGGCAGATAAGTGCACCGGATCTAAGCCTCGGAAATACGAATCAAAGTATCTTCCTTAGAAATGGCTATCTATTTAGTTGGTTTCGAAACATGTGCGGGTGGTGTTGGTGTTGGTATGGAACAGGATAGTGACATGGATATTGGCAGTGTTAATTAGCATGTGTGTGGATATGCTCTGGATAGTGATACCAATATTCCTGCAGCAAAGTGGGTGCAAGCACACAATATGGATGCATGGTGCTCGGTGGACCTCAATTCGGAATTATATCCGAAAAACAAACTCATATTCTAATTTCCCTTTGCGGGTGCGTGAAATAACATTTCGATCTGTTGTAACAACTATTCGTGATCCTGAGGAGTTTGTAAACCAATTTCTTTCATTTTGTCATGGACAATTTACTTATTGATGTCGACCCGCATATAAAGTAATATTTTGGATTGAAAGTTCCAAATTCACCGTAGGTAAGCCACACTATACATACCATTCCAATCACTGCGACATATTACAGCGGACAGTATGTTACGTAACATCTAAAATGTACTAAACTCGAACGAGGAATTCCTGTTAGGTGATAATATCACAATTAGGGTTCATATTACGGATCCTTGTCGAGGTCAGGGGCGACGTAGTAATGATAAGTAATTGCCCTCTGCGGACTATTTGCAAACTCGCATTATGCCTGTAGACTAAGTTCAGATTGACTTGCTCTAGCATTAGTAATGGGGCGAAGTAAGGCTGATAAGAATTATAATAAAACTGCATATACGAAAACACATCCTGAATACTGACATGTTAACGCCTCGGAACTCTCTTTATTATGAGGGAGTAGACTTACGTGGTAGCAATGGCGTAGTTTAGGTGACGTAGACATGTTTCAACAATACTTTGGGGATATGTATCATATTGTTTATGCACGTGTATCTAAATCATGACAGTATGAAAAAATGTATGTTTGTCCAACGTCAAAGAACATATTAATTCGTGTTGAAGATAACAATCACGATGTCATAGACGGTATTGCGTCTTTCTTAGGGGTAGAGGTTATTGTGATTATTGTTCAAATCTCTATACAGAACGGCGGTATCACACATGTCCGTATATTTGCAGTCGATGTGAAACGTATCATCCTGTTATACAATGTACTGACGAGACAAAACAATATTGCAATAGGTGTAATTGCACCTTTGTAAATCAAACATGTTTTGATAGACATTCAGCGAAGGCAAAAAGTAAATCGTTATGTGGTTCGGTTTGTGTTCACTGCGGTGTTAACATTGATTGGCGGAATAGAAATTACAATCATGTTTGCGGTGAACATTTCTGTAAAATGTAAATGAGACTATGTAAATGAGACTCATATCTGCAACTTTAAACCGGAGCATTCTAAACGGGTACAAAACATTTTTACATTGTCTTTGATACTGAGACTATGCGTTTGCCTGCCAACGACAAAGGGGAACGTGAATTAATGCGCAATATATTTTGTGACACATCGTTGTTATCAATGTAAAGTTGTTCATGATGATTCGTAAATATTTATTGTTTGTGGTGATGACGACGGTAATCGTGACTTTGTATTTTATACGATGGAAATGATTATTGCACACGTGTCACATCAAGCCTCCAAGTTTACGAAAGGGGTTGCTCTTGCACATAATGCTTATGGTTTCGACAATCTATTTGTTGCTCATGAAATATTAGAACAGCAGCAATTAATACAGGAACAATTTGCTCGGGTGCATAAATAATATTATGCAGCTAACGATAAACAATTTTATATTTAGACACGTCCCTGTCAATGGGGGTTCGATTCGCAGACCAACCAAAAATGTTAGGTCTAGATAAATCACTTAGAAAGGGGATTATCCACATCTTTTCAATACACTACGAAATCAGATGTAGGTGGCTTTGTGTCCGGATCAGGACTATTACGATATAGGGAGCAAATCCGACACGGATGCAGAGGTTATAGCTATATGGCACGCGGCATGTGTCAAAAGTAAAATTTTACTCAACTTCCAAAGCGAGCTGTTACTATACCGTCACAATGGCATACGGATCCTAACTTTGACACTCAGTTTCCTAATCTAATTAAAAGTAAAACGGGTAGGCTTCAATTTTTTCTGCATACATCGACCATCGCTGCAAGTCTTATGCTATGTTATCGTTCACAATATCTCAAAGAGAATACCATCCCTGTTATCCCACCATTGGGCTTTCATTATGGGACCAATCAAAGTAAGCAAGCTAAACTGTGGCTTCGGTATATAGAGTACATATAATACTAAGTTGCAAAGCTATGAACGCGGCGGTAAAACGCAATTAAACTTTTCAAATCGGATGGTTACGATAAAAGTACTCGCAGAGCATATGAATATTATGGTTCTTACTATGATGAACACCATTGTTTGACGCAACTCAGGGGTCAACGTATCGATAAACGAGGTCGTAGACTAAATATTCGATATGCTGACACTCTGGCGAGAGGGAAGTTTTTACGTAACTTATGTAAGCTTAAAGTTGTTTCTATATAGGAATGTCAGTGGTACAAACAAATAAAGACTTGCCATGGAATATAGACATTTCTTCCTGATCACTGTTCTTATATTGAAGAACCATTATGCCCGAAGGATGCCTCTAAGGCTGGGCGTACGGAATGTTTCCAAATCCTTTATGAATGTCGTGAATCGGAAATAACAGACTATGTCAATTTTGCCTCGTTATAGCCACGGGTAATGGCTACCCAGAAACTTCCGGTTGGACCTGTAACCATTCATAAAGGATGGGCATGCCTGATCCAAGTCAGGTCCAAGGTCTTGTTTATTGTAACGTTGTATCTCCTTCGAATCTGGACATTCCCGTTTTATATTACATTGCACATAAACTAATGTTTAGTCTTTGTAGGGCCTGTATGGAGAATATACTTACCGGGAAATGTACACAGTCAAGCAGCGTGCCATTAAAGATGTATTCTGAACGCCAGAGCTCCATCTGGTATTAAAAGAAGGGTACGTCATTCTTAATAAGTATGTAATCGGGAAAACGGCAATGTTAGTGACCTTATTTCGACCTTATGAGGGTACGTTCTTCCAAATGAAACATGAAGCTTCTAGTTTTATAGAGAATTGCCTTACGGAGGAGAATAGGCAACAGTATATTAAAGATGATTTGGATCGTCGTGAAAAACAAAGGTTGTTACCGCAACGCAGGAATTTAATGAGATTGGGAATCTCCACACTTGGAAATTCAACATGTTAACCTTATCGGGAGTAAACTCCTTGTTACCTATCGGGATTTAGAAACCGAGAAAATACCGTATGCTTTCAGCAACGCCATATTTGCTGGCTTGGTTTCTTCATGGGCATGCCTGCGTCGGTATGAGGCTATAAGGACCGTCGGTTTAGCACGTCTCTTGTATTGTGATACCGATAGCATTATCTATGTTAGACGTCGTGACAAACTACCATTGCTGCCTTGGGGTGATACCTTGGTCAATTAAAGAATCATTTGCCCCCAGGAGGATATGCTTATATTCGCTGCTGTGTGAACGAAGCATTACGCATACGGACTAAACAAAATAGCAACGTGGAAAGCGACCATGTGATCAAAATTCGTATTAACTTCAATCATCACACACGGAAGGAGGGGAAAGTATAAAAGTGAACTCATCTTTACTCCTAATCATATCCTTCGCAAAACCAGACTCTGGAGTCGTGTGTAAAGCTCAGACAAAGGGACATGTCGTTGTAGAACACAAACGTCGAAAATAAAATCCAATTGGCATGGAACAATATATGATTCTTCCATACGAGTTTCGAGGTTGACAAAACAGAAAAAATGACACACATGATTGTAGTTTTTTATAACATTAATTTATTGTATACACTTGTAGTATACCTTTGCTATCATTGTCATAAGGTTCAACTTCTCCAATGCGGTGGGTTACTAGTGCTTTACACATAAAAGGAAAAATAGCGTAGAAGCTGGACAACGTTATGTGTTTCACCATTTATATAGTTTATATAAGAAATACATTGATATTTGCTGGTAGACAACATTCCTTTGTACCAATGTATATAGGCAACAACATGGAAAATATATTCTATTCAGTGAACAACCTTTATTAGTAGTAGGAGTTTTGTTATATGAAACTCCACATTCCGTATCTCGATGGGTAAACAGCAGTCGTTTATAGCAATATTTATATTAACTTACAAAACAAACTGTATCCTCGTGGTTCGACACCTTGTTGCGTAGCAAGATGGTTCTCTAAGACGATACTCTCCGAATCATGATGGATATACGGCAGTCTGTTGTGGCAATCTTTCTATATGCAACGCCAAACATAGTTTCACGGGAAGTACTACAGAATACACATTTTAGGTTATCTGAAATGCCGAAATTGGTATACTGAACGTTATACCAAATCTTAGCGCACTACCATCATTATATGAAATGACACGGTGGGTATCCTGATTGTTACGTAGCGTTATTTTTTAAATCATGCACAGTGCATCACTCGTATGTGTTTATATTGGAACTGTGTTTATATCTTGTCTTGTAAAAGTTTGTAATATTTTGTATACCTCCATGTAATATTAAACCCAAAAACTGTTTTTAATAGTTGCAGAATAAACAATTTGCTTAATTTTACTCCTTGCCTTTATTATTTGTAATCCTGCTCGAATGCTACAGCTGCAGCTCCGTGTACAACGGCATTTCTCCATAGGGCATAGGACGTTGGTTCTAAGAGGTCGTTATATGCCATTATTTCCTAATGTTTTTTTTAATTTACCAATTCGAATGTCCTTATCGGCATGCATTTGCACGCATATTGTATACAATTTATCACATGTTTCGGGATAGTCCAACGTCTCTAAAACTTTTGGTTTTAGATCAAACATTGAAATTTTAATAGAATCATGACAGTCTGTGTGTAAGCGAACCGCTAAGTAGCACTCGATGCACGCCGCGGCAAAGGAAAGCGTCAAGTGATCTAAAGCTTACATAATAAATTCTCACTCAAGTCTAACCTTGAATCCTCAGAAACTGCCATCGTACTCGGTCCTGGGTTCAAGGCCTGACGACGGACCTGCTTTATAGGCATCACGCAGCCTATGCCAATCACCGTGCTCTATTTCACTTCGATTGTGTAATATAGCTATCCAATAAAATTAGGAAAGACAATTTGTCGCAAAATATTTTTAAACCCCGAAATCAACATTACGTAATATCATGTATGTATTTATTTATTTCGTATGTGGTTTACTGGTGTTGGAGCTGTAAGGTGGATCAACTACGCTGATACCCTTACCCAGGTATCATACGTATTATTCAAATCCCGGTTCAAAGCCATTATGCTTATCTGGCATTGTACTTCCGTTTAAGGCTAAAATTCTGTTATGATTTTGATGCCAAAATTATGTTCATCGATCTCTCTTTAAATTTTGTCTTTAGTTCACAAATGGTTCGTGGTGTCCTCAAATCTTCCAACGTTAACACATTTCCCGACGGTTTGCAACTATGAAATTTTGGACCGCGACGTAAATCGGGTGACAATGCAATATTCCGTTGTTACTTTCATATACTTCAATATATTTATATATTTTAAAAGCATACTTTAATTTTCTTTGAATACGGTCTTCTTTATCCTACAATAAATACTAGCCAGGAGCGTCGTTTGACTGGTTGCAGAACACTTTACGAATTTGAATCTGAATTTTAATTTATTTTAAGGCTTTTAGGCAACTATGGATCAGGCCGTATAGATGATAATGGGATGAATTGGTGGAATGAAGAAAGTGGGAGGAAACGGGAGCGCCACGAGAATACACGGTGTTTTTCCACCACAAAGCCCACATTGCATGAGCAGGGACGACCCCTAGCACCAAGAACACTATACGATGAGGGTCACACAACATTAGTGAAACACGTATCCGAACACGTACATAACTCGCTTTCAATACAATTACCTCCCTTGACATTACAATACTTATTAAATGATTTTGTATTTTTGTAGTATAGAATTTCAAATTATTTTATAATAACCCTATTTGAAAACTATCTGTATAACGATATTAATTTCTGGTGCTTCAAAATGATTGGAAACAAGTTACAATATTCATTTACTACTTGAGGTATAAGCTTCTTCTGGTGGTTCAGACATTAGAGGTCGATCTGGTTGACAAAACTGAATTATTGACTCGATCACGCTTTGGACGAGGCCAACACAAGTGGCATGTTTCCCTTCATATCTGAGTTTTGTGCCGGCCGGGGTGGCTAAGCGGTAGGTCATCGAGCGGAAGGTCCAGGGATGGACTCCCCGGCTGGGTCATGAATATGGATTTGACAGCTAATGGCAACTCGTGACGGGCCGACATCCAACTTTATTTCACTTCCACATACACACTTCATAGTTTACCACTATGGCTATCACAACATGATTTTACAAGTCGTTGTCTGGATTGCTGTGCTCCTCTACTGGGCTAAAGTAGACGCTCGCCCGCAACTCAAAATTGAGCAGCTGACGAAAGCAGACGAAAAATACCGACAGACGCCGACACCAATATGACGCATTCGATTTTCTCTTATTTTTACAATTTTTCGTTCGTTTTAGTTTTAAAGAAAATTATATCGTGTATTGCTCATCATGACAGCTGTCACCAAGCTTGGTGAAGCCGTCTCCACATGGTGTATCGTTATCGTTTTTATATTTCGCTAGCCTTATCATATGAACTTGGCCAGGATATTCATGTTGATTATAGACGGTAGACTTTGTGATTGAATAAACTTCCATCTATTTATCGTCTCTAGTTAGTCTGTCGTCTTCGCTGGCTCACGCGTCCCTCCGATCTGTCTTGTCCTAGCCAACGATCTGCTCCCGATCGCTGGATCTACCGCCGTACCACCCGCAACATCCCCTAACGTTAACATGAACACAATCACCCTGTTCACATTCCACCGACAAACAATTACGTTACATATTTTACTCTGGTCACGTCGCCTCTCTTTTGTCCGAGCCTTCATCAGCTTTAATGCATCGCTGCATATTCATGTACTAATTCGACTACGACGCACACACTAACGCAAACTGTGAGCATGGCGTTTATCAAAAGGGGAGGAGTCGATGGTACCAATTTCTGCTTGTTTTAAAAGCTTTGTGCTTAACGACGTAAAAAAGGAAACGATAAAAAGAGGCTAATTCCAGTCTACTCTCTGAAACATAGAGTAAAGAAAGGACCAACAAAACCACTCTCGAACTAGCAAGCCGGTCCCCCGGCAGACATATTATGGTTCGCTGAAATTGAGCGTTTTCAATGGAAAAGTCTCTGCATTTTCCCTTCCCCCGGAAAGAGAAAGAAAAAGCAACATCAAATGAAAGAAATGGCATATACACACAAGAACCTCCTACAAAAACGAACTTTGACATCGATCTCAAGGAGAAAAGAGGGGAAAATATTCCATCTTTCGTTACATTTCCTTTCGCCTAAGGAGTTAATAAAAGAAAGAAATAACAATTTGGTAATTAGAAAAGACAG
Organism: Lepisma saccharinum; assembly: GCA_022664845.1. Taxonomy (NCBI): domain Eukaryota; kingdom Metazoa; phylum Arthropoda; class Insecta; order Zygentoma; family Lepismatidae; genus Lepisma; species Lepisma saccharinum. The sequence continues at coordinate 7,965 of JAGDQP010038865.1, forward strand.
CATACAACATGGAATTGCAACTCATGGCAGTCAATTACAGTACAGTCTATTTCTTCTCGCTCTCCTAAACCTATTTCGTTAACGTTAAAAAAATGAACAAGCTGAATTCCAATATTGGGTCCCGGGGAGGGGGACATCCAAAGGCTACAACCAAATGAATACAGCTATTTAAGATTAAAAATAAAATGTTATGACATTAAATGAGAACAAATACGTAAAATACATATGTAATATCGCAAAATGTAATTCTATCATCAATGGGAAGTGCTGTATTACACATATAACAGGCCCATTAATTAGACAATAGTAACAGAAAACTAATTACATTACAAGATCGATAATACTAACAAAGCATGGAATACTAACAACAAATATATATCCTATATATTTAAATAATACGCATATGTACCGTAAATAAACAAATATGCTAAGAAGAATATAATAGCATGTACTCTCTGGTTTCAGCAATGGACATACTTTTACGAACAATCATTAATTAATACACCCAGCAATTACGGCTGATCTATGGTTAGGAAAATGAGATAGTAGCATATTCGCTATCCAACGTGAAACACAAAAAGTCTTTAAATTCTTAGTTTTGTGGATGCCATAGCATATTTTGTAAAGGATAGTATAGATGAACAAACCACATCTAAGGAACTTTAAAGATTTGAACAAACTTCGGGTATAAAAGCTAACATGGAAAAAATAATGCTTATTAACAAAACTCAGGAACAGAATTTAAAAATATATTTGAAATACTACGAACAAAATAAAAATTCTAGCTATAATTTGGGAAAGAACAATAAATGAAACAATGACTAATAATGTCCAAATTTGAAAGTATACATGCGCGAGCAAAAATTCTAAACTGTTACATTTTAAGCAGGTGTGCTTGTGTGTTACAAATATTCCCTCTTCCATAGAAATATTGATCTATAATAAATAAACATCTCAGTTATCTACTCTAGAAAGAAAAAAGAACTAAAAACCTTAGAGATAATTTATGCTTAACAGAAAGGCAGGGCGTAGTAAACCTTAAAAATCTATTATGCATCAGTAAATTTTCTATTTTCATTCTTTTACCTGTAAGTGGTTCTAAGATGTTATTTGTTGTGTTTAGTTTGGAGTAGAGTTTAGCTCCTAAAACCGTTCTTCCGCACAAAAGAAAAACATGTATTTCATAGTCTAGAACATTGGCTTTTAATCTTTTATTACTCACAGACCGGCAAACTACAGGAAAGCTTTCTTGAATCGAAGCTAGGGGGTGTACTTCTCTTTCAAAAGAAGAGAACGCGTTTTCAGATTCTGGTTGTTTTGTGAAAGAACTGCAAATTTTAATCCAAATTTTGAACTATCGAAATTTACAAAATAAGTGTTAAATAATTAAATGTAATAATGTTCCAATGACCGGTAACGGTCAGGGAACCGGCTGGTGAAAACCACTGGCCTAGAATTCACCTCCAAAATTTCAGTTCTGTCCCTTTTACCTAACTGTAGTTCTAAAGTTTATATATTTTGGCTGTGTAGAAATTGGAGGATTGGACTTACTTGAAAACCTACCAAAATTGAACCCAAGTCTGCCATAAACCCATTGTATTTTAATTTGAATGTAATTATAGCATAATACACCCATGTGCCGTCCCTTAACACATATAACATTAACCACAGAAGCATATTTTGGAAATCTAATTCTGAATTTTTAAAAATATATTTTTGCATGAAGAATGTTTATAAATAAAATGTTTTTTATATCTCTTTTTTATTTTAAGTACATATTCTAGATATAGCATGTGGTAGGCATTTTACACTAGGAATAACATAAAATAAATAACAGAAAATCTCCTTTCACAAGGTTTCATAAAAGTAGTTTTGGGAGGGTTATCAGTGAGTGATAAAGTGCTGGAAGTCTGATGAGGAAAGATATTTTTTCGAAAGATAGCGTTGGAGTTCTGCTGTAAAAACATTCGTTGCACCAGTTATTAGCTCTCGGAACGCGTAATTGAACAATGGGTTAAGATAATTTGTGTGGAAATTACCATTCATTACGTTATAAAGAAATCTAAGATCGGAAAGCTTACGGCGACTAGAGAGATCATTTAGTTGAAAGTTAGAAAGGTTATCAGTTTCGGATAAGTGAGATAAGGAAGGGCATATATACTGACTATTGGCATGAAGGAATTCATAATTTTATACAACCTGAAAAGATCACTGTCACTTGCCATGGACCAGAAGGAGAGACATAATCAAGTCGGCAAAACACATGTTAAGAAATAGTTGTACGCTCTAAGTGCATGTTAGTGATATCAGTGAACCTATGTATCAGGCCTAGAGTTTTCATTGCTTTGGAAATATAATAATTTGATTAAGAAAAGTTTAGTTATTGTCAAACAGAAGGCCAAAATCTTGATAATGTTGAACCCAGGGTATGGTCTGGCTGCATACTTGATAGGATAACATGATGAAATTCATTTTTAAAATAAACCTAATAGCTGCAGATTCTGAAGAGTTGAGATTAAGTTGTCAATCAGTACACCAGTTTTCTAGATGTGTTAAGTTATTTTGCAGAGTATTTACGTCGTTGGGAGACGATATGGTGTGAAAATCTTTGCAGTAGTTGGCATAAAGAAGAATGTTGCAGTTATCGATGAGGCAGTCGCAAATGTCAACCACATACAGAATAAAGCATAGCGGACCTAAGGAGCTGCACTGAGGAACACCAGAAAGAACCGGAAGCCAGCTTGAATTGGATCCAGATATGATAACTCTCTGTTCTCTGTTGTATAAGTACAAGGAAATTAGAGCTTCCAGGGAACCATGAATATTGAATATTTTTGTTAATTTGTGAATAAGGATTATGTGATGATCAATCAAATGCTTTGGAGAAAAATAAATAAAAGACAATCATTTTTTTTTTTTTTTTTTTTGCATTTTAAAGCACTAATGGCAGTATCTTGGAGAACTGTAAGGTTTGTTTCATACGAGGCTCCCGGAATAAATCTATGTTGATGGGGGAGAGATGGAGAAGACCATGAGCTAGAATACGTTTTGAAATTATCTTCTCACGGATTATCGACAAAACAGGAAGAAGAGAAATTGGCCTGTAAGGGATAAGAGGTAACTAAACACTTTGGTCCTTCTTTTAAATAGTACAGTACAACATTGGCTTGTTTCCAATAGCTAGTCAGGGAATTTTCCTTCCAAAATCACTGGTTGAGAATTGTAGTAATAGGGAAACAGTACAGGAGCGAGTTTCTTTAAGAATATAGGAGGAACACTATTAGGGAGAGGGGATTTAGTAGGAGACAATGAAAATAAGAGAGACATGACTTCTGCGTTGTTCGTTTTAGTTCTAGTTAGAGAGTACGGTATGACTGTTTTAGTTTGTGGGAGAGATGTAGGCGTAGTTGTAGAAAAATTACTATGAAAGTAAAAGTTGAATAGTGCAGGACGCTTGCCCCCTGTGGCAAGTTTATCGTTAAATTATTCTTTTTTTCCGTAAATAGTTCACAATGAATAACACACTGAGTCATTGCAATTTCATAGTGACGTGTACGTTTCTTGTTCCAGTTCCACTTCCCTGTCCTCTCCCACTATCACCACTACGATATAGTAACCAACTCATCAGTCTCATCACAAACATTTTCAGATAACAGGGGTTAGAGATTTTTCGCTACATATCAATGTTTAATGCGAAAGGAGAAGACTGTAAGTCTAATTCCCGTTTGTCTCAAGTTAATCCATATAGTATGCACTCACATATATATATATACCTCAGGATAAAACAATATAGTATTCACATAGACTCCGAAGATCACTCCAAGCGAAAGAAAGAGAGGCAATAATTATCTAAATATATTTAGTTTTCTCGCACGTTCGTTCGATATTACTGAAACGTTCTAATAAATATAGGTTGTTCTATTTTACTTAACACTGACACTACCCCAGGAAACTCAAACTCAACTCAACTCAACTCAGCCATTAAAACAGTATCTGAGGAATTGCTTCAAGGTCAACTTAATATATATTATCAAATCAGTTGACGGTCATGTAAACATCGGCAAGGAAGAATTCTACAAAAAGCTGAAAGACTAAGACAACAACTCACCGCAAAATTAATTACAGAACCCTAATGACTAATACAAATAATACATATATTACCAAAAACAATTCAAACAACTCTTTAAAAATTATGTTCATCAACATAAACGGCTTAAGGGAACAATAAGAAGAAACATTACAGTTAGCAGAAAATCAAAATAGACGTAATCATAATAAACGAAACAAAATTAAAACCCAATATTCCTTTAAAAGCTTTAAGTTATAATATTTTCAGAAAGAACAGGAAGGAATCTTCAGGAGGGGTGGCTTTCTTTGAAATAATAGAAATGGAGCGGAAGAAATTACGTTAATCTACATGACCTAAAAACACTCCTTTACTTATAACGCTGAATCACCATCCAGATCCTTTATACATAGGTCACACTCTATATTCTAACCCACAAATGAATATCACCAACAGCCTTCCATTATTCATTTAATTAGAACAATACAAAAATCTAATTCTCATTAAAGACCTTAACAGTCAACATAAAATGAAGGGCGACAACAAAACACAGAACAACGTAGAAATACTATTCACAAAGGAAGTCAATTTCCATCGGATTACGGGGAGATTTATCTACATTTTAACCTGAAATAATAATATAATAAATTACGCAAATTATAATAAAGCCAACTGGGATCAACTCAGACATTCAACTGAACAAGAGCTTAAGAAAATAACATTACCTATAAATACAATAGAAGAGAGAAAATGCAAATGAGTTATCAAATCCATTCAGAAAGCATTACACCATTCGGTACGAAAGGAGAAAATCATCTTACTAGCAGAAAGATTTAAAAAATGATATTATATAATTAATCCAACACAAACTATATCTTACACGAATATTCAACAGAAGACCGGCTGAATATATAAAACACAAAATCAACAAATTACGAAAAGAAATAAAACGAAAAATTGGGCAATACAAGGAACAAAAATCCGTAAAATATATATCCAAACTTACAGCAAATTACTACAAAAACCCCAAATACTTTTGGAAATCTAATTCAGAAAGAAGAGGGAAGAAAACGGACAGTGCATTACAAAACAAAGTGAACAATATACACATCTAATGATGTTTGGACATTATCAAACTATTTTATGAAAAAATCAAGGATGAAACAAGAGAAATCAACACATTCAGAAAAACTGCAAAAGGAAGTTTCACAAACAGCCACAATAAGAACATTAATAGCTCATTTCCAAGATATTACAAATTCAGATAAACAATATATTTACCAAGTTAGACGATATTACTCCAAACAAAATTTAGTGCTGTTACCGCCCATACACTTCATTTTATCTTTATCCAAACGAAATTATAAACATTCTGAAAAGGCAGAAAATTACAGTTCCGGACCCGGATGGAGTCCGCTATATAGCATTTCGCAAATGCCAATCTATTTTACACCGTATTCTGACACAACTTTATAATCCATCTATCAAACACTTACAAACCCGACAGCAAAAATCTGCGAAACAATTTTGACCAAGAGACTTAACAAATACCTAGAAGAAACAAACTTTATAACAAGATGTCAAGCCGGCTTTAGAATACATGTTTCAACTATAGACCAATTCATACGAATCATTACAGATATTTAAGTTGCTCTTAATAACGGAATGACGGTTGAACAATTTCCTAGCAAATAGAACCACTAAAATAAAATGTGGAGATGAACTTTCTCAAAATATAGTTATGCAGGATTTCAGCCCTGAACTCCATGTTATATTCAATATATATCAACTACATCCCTAAATCACAACAAAATCAAACACAATTAGACCTTTTCGCGGACGAAGGTGCTTTTTCTATGATGATACATAATCCGCACTTATTTTTATTAAAAATGTTTAACATTATACCCTATTGTTAATAGAGCATAGCCTATTATTAAGTAATTTAATATAAATTAAATTACAAAATTAGTGCTGAAATGTCTGTAGAAAGACCAAGTGAAATGGTCCTCTGTTAAAAGGAATGAGATCTAAAAGACGGCTAAATTCTACGTCATAAATCTACTAGTAAAATAATAGAGAAGTATTAAAAAATCTGGTGGTTGGTTCTCATTTCACTGCTCCTTACGTCGCCATATGTTTTTTTTTTAACCATCTCCTAAGGCGATGTGAGGTGTGGTCAAGAGATGTAAGCTCCCAGCTCTTCGAATAGTAATTTGTAACTTTACTAACAGACTGACAACGTAGAACTTCGTCACCTTTTAGATCTCACACTTAAAAGGGTCAAGCATTTTGGCAGAGGACAACCTGACCCGTTTACAGACATATTTTTGGTGGAGTTATGATATCCTTGAATTTATTCTCTCTCAATAGCTAAGACTCTTGATAAATCTTTAACTAGTTACGAATCATTCGTATTCCATAGAATACAAATAGGATAGCTTGTTGTGTTTCCCCATTATCTTAATATCATATTATTGTGTATACGCCAAATATTCTTTCTTTCTTCCTCTTTGGAGAGTTTAAAATCAAACAAGTGTACGGTATTGTTTCTTGAGTGCCAGTATTACAATTCTTTAAGCCCACACATACAATTCTTTTTACGAAAAGTAGGAAAGTACAAGTGGTTACTAGAGGAAGTAGAAACGACGGAAACTGCTGAAACTGTAAAGAGACATAGGCCCTAAACAGTCAGATCACAGTTTCGTGACTTATTTCCCTACCTCTTAAATTAAAAATATTATAAAATGTGTTAGAATGCAAAGTAGCTATTTTATATTCAAAGTATAAATGCTGTATGTTTTACGATGAAGCTCCTAAAAGTATGCTTTACATTATTCATTATTCATTAACAACTTCCTACAATGCAATATAACAGCAATAAGAAATGGATAGTTGTAATCTCATATTAAAATATTTAGATAACGGTAATGGTGAATAAGTTTTGTTCTAAAAAGGCATGACAATTGGCTGAGTGGTAAACTGGTAAAATCAATGTGAAACATATTATTTCTAGTTTGTTAGAATGGTCTTCAAGGATAAAATATTTAGCATGTGTGATTACAGAGATAAGTATGCCTTTGTGAATAACGATTATTCAACTTCCTTATTTCTATTTTGTACAATTCCCATCGCTTTCTACCCGATAAGACCTTACTGGAACGTCACGAAGCGTGTAAAAGTGATATGAATGATGCAACTGGATTTTATCATTAGAGCAGTTAGAGAGAAGACCTCGCAGTGTTGCTCATTAATAATTCTTCTATTGTATTCACCGTTCATTTCTTTCCCGAAGCAGTACATAACGAACAATTGAAGGGAGGGGAAAACTGGAAAAGATATTTCGTGATTAACTCTGTTGTGATAATAGTGTACGTGATGCGACAACAGTTCGTTTAGAAACGCACGAATATAAGTCCGTACAATTACACATTGGAGATCGTTAATATTTTAGATAGTAATATTCGTCTCTAACATGAATTACGAAACTGGGTCAATATAACTTTTTCATTGCTGTCAATACATATAAAGTCTTTCATAAACACGAATGCATCGGAAATGAAGGGTTCTTACGGTTAACTACGAATATATATGCACAACCCACGTATTATCTTCCATCAGCACGAATTGTTGGAATCATAAAGGCGTCTCTGCATGTGTTTACGAACGTTCGATTGTATAAACGTCGTACACCTATGACTGTTTCTGTGAAAACTGGATAAAATTAATCCACTTTACTCCATATCTGCTGCCGGGAGTTTAACACGTATCGCCCTACACTATTAAAAATTTTAAGAATTCAACTACTGTATAGCTGCGTAGTAATTTCCAATAACTTGTCTGATAAAAATTAGCCACCTTATAGTTTCCAGGAATGCTTTTAAGTTTCCAGGGAAAGAGAAACTTAGAGGCATGAAGCGCGATTTAAACACGGATTCTTCACTTCGGATTCTTCTTACTGACTGAACTAAACTGTCTGTGATAAGAAAGCACTACGTTAAAAAATATAAAGTGTCAGAAATGCATCGCCTGAGCACTGAAAATCAAAACAAAGTTGCTCCCACGACTTACACCATGTTTTACTAAGTTTTTCTATTTGTCAATTAGGGATCGATTCACTGAGGAATTTCTATTTCTAGTTAAATATGTGATCAAAATGGTGCCAGTGAATACTTGATCAGAATTGCATATATATTAAGCAATACTCTGAAACGTTAGTGAATACGAAACATTACTGGACATATCAAGGCAACTTTACCAAAAAAAATTGACAGTGTATGCTTTCACACCACAACACACCATTAGAAGTTTCCATTTTAGTTTTGGAGATTCTAACAACAGAACATCTCCAACTGATAAATTTATTTCCTCACCAATGTGCAATCGATAGAGGATTGACAGTAATGAAAAAAAATCAAATTTTTAGCTACCGAGAAACAAAAGGACAGGAAAGAGAAGAGATATCTATGCCGACTGACGTAGTCGTATGATCTGGGGCGTTACGCCAGCTTCTCTAAGGTCGCGGGTTCGAATCCCGCCACAGGCATGGATGTTAGTGGAACTACACTCATTTAATTTTAATGGGCCGAAGTCAAATTTACTTAAATGGCCGATGCAAAATTAAGTTTAAAGTTTTAAGAAAAAAAAAATCACTATTGAACGCTAAACAAATCCACACCCTTTGACGCATTCGAACAAAATTGGGCACACATGTTTCTTAGGACCTAGAAGAATTAACTGCAGCATTTTAAGTCACTGAAGGTGCCAGGATTGCCAAACTAATTAAAGCACTTTTAAAAATATATCTGCATTCCATCAAATTTTCCTTATCCGTGTGTGTTGCTTAGGTACTTGGTCAGGTCATATATGTTATTCCGGTTCCGGTACTGCGTCCCGGTAGTCAGTGTTGCCATCTTCGAAAATACATTTTTAAATTACCTTCAAACCATTAAACATATGAGCATCAAACTTGGAGTAGTTATTACTCAACACAATAGAAAAAAATAACGTGCTGCCCGCCCCGAAAACCTAAGTTATCAGTGTTGCCAACCATTTTCAAAATAGAATGTAGCCTACACAAATTTGTTTAACTATAGAAATCTGCACGCGTCTATTATTGATTTATGTAACTTCTTGGATACATGTGCATTAGGTACTGGGACAAGTACTCCAGCACACAGTGGGACTAAAACACACGGTAAAAAAATTTGGGAAACAATGTTTCATATAGCTAGTAAAGTTTCAGATATATGTAGGTATTTGCTACGTATCTGATGTGCTTGAAAGGTGACGTTCAAAATCACTGCGATATTTATTTTGCTTGGATGCAGGTACTAATACCCCCCTTCCAGCGTGATTTTCGCAGATGCGCAGAAAGGGAAAACGAATTTGAATTGTATTTATGGCCTTTAGGCATCTAAGGCTCAGGACGGGATAAGAGAGGGAAAAGGATTCGAGAAGGTCGCCTAGGTTGAAGGTGCCGTCCTGGCATTTGTCTCTTGTGACTGAGGAAAACCCCTGAAAAACATGTCAGGATGGTCGACCGCTGGGATAGAACCCACGATCTCCCGAATCCTACGCCAACGCTCTAATACTGATGTACGGCAGCTCGGTGAAGGGGAAAACGATCTCTTATCGTAATCGAATATGTAATTCTGATAAAGTGCTTGCTGCCGCCATTTTAATCCGTATTTTAAAGAAATAGGAAGTATTCTCGGTGAATGGGAATTGCGATCCCTACTTAACAAATAGAAACAGTTCTTAGAACATGGCGTATGTCATAGAAGTAGCTTTGTTTATGTTTTCGGGGCTCGGGCAGCCTATTTTTCACCTTCTATACTGTTCTGATGTACTGATTTCTTCAGTGTCGGTCTAGTAAATTCGCTAAGACGCTGGACTACTGACCAAAGAACCCGTGTTCAGATCCTGATTGAAGGTTCTATTTTTT
>JAGDQP010038866.1:0-17976 GCA_022664845.1 Lepisma saccharinum
CGTTCTGACCATTTCTGAATTTTGGTGTTTCGCCGTTTTGGTGGGCGATCTGACCATTTTGGTGGGCGTTCTGACCATTTTCAGAAGTGGTTGATCTGACCAGTGGGCGTTCTGACATAGTCCCCATTATATATGTAACTTGCCCCTATTCCCATTTGAGGGAAAAGAAGTGGAATTCAAGTTGCCTAACAGATCATGTAGAATGCTTAACCAGTGGAGTACTTGGTCTCATTTATGTTTGATGTTGTTAAAATTCTTGTTGCGTGAAATCTGTAGAAATTATAGAGCGAGTCCACTCGTCACGCACTGACATTTAAATACAGTTTTCGAATTAAATTACCTTATAACTTCTGTTATAATTGCAACAAAGGCAATTTCAGAATACCGTTGGATAGAGGAGACATTGAAGAATACATTCCCGGTGAAAGAACACGTAATCAACAAGAATAGTATACATTAACAAATGTTAAAATTGTCGTCACAAACTGACATTTTTACATCCAACACTTACGCTCTGACATTCATTTGCCCCAAATTCTCTCTGAAAGTATAAATCCCCCCCAAAATAAAAAAAAGCATTGAAGATGAATGTGTTAAGAGTAATTTCCATTAAAACAATCCAGAATATATTAATATAATAAGCGTATAGGAGGAAAACACAGCTTCACGCATTGAGATATTTTCGTCACGCACTGGCATCTGTGAATTATTATTTGAATTTACCTTGTAAGTATTGCTTTATTTTTGTACATTCTGATTGAAACAAACTAACGGACTCAATTACAGATCCTAAATAAAATATCACCATAAAACATAACGGGTGGCCATCATTTTATGTGCCAAAAGTTAAAAAAATTAAATCAATATTAGAGCGATTGTACGAATAAGTGAAGCTCTGTGGTAAAAAGTCAAACATACAGTGACCATTTCGTAGATTAGTGGAATCAGCTCTTGGAAGGTACCCGGAATGGGTGTGGATTTTAACTGGATATAAATGGGCGAATCGTGGCGGACCGAAGTCCAAAGTTACTAGACTGGCTCATATAAAAATTAAGTTTACCAAAGTTATAGACTATTTCCGAATTTCACTAACACGTAAAAAATATGACCTCTTAATTAGGTGTTTTTACTTAAACAATGTCCCTCCAAAACCTTTTGCTTACGAGGCGGTGTATTAACATTTGTCACTTTTTTACCCTATAAACTCGACAATTAATTATTTTCTATGATGCATTACAATTGAAGGACTATTTTCTACCTGAATTTCGTGCTAAATATATCTCTACAAAGTGGTACTTTAATGGTAATGGCATCCAATTATCCTCAAACCATGATTCCAAAGACGTCTTACACACGTTTCGTATGTTTTTTAGCCATTCAAAGAAACAAACATCTGGTATTAGGGCGAATTCTACTTAAAACAGTATTTGTATGTCTTATTTACCTATTCACAGAAATGCAGCTGGAAAACGTCTCACACGCCATCAAATGGTAATATTATTCTGCTTTTGGTGGTTGTAACCAATATTTAGTACAAAAACTACAGGGGGGAATAATTTTGCTAGTCACTATATGCTGCAGCCCCTGTGATAGTTACGAGTGTAGACTAAGGTGGAAGCCCTGTGTAATTTCTGTTATGTTGGGAAAAAGTGAAGCAAACATCACCAACTCAATCTGCGAGTTTCTCAATTCAAACCACTATATCCAGGAAGCGAAAGAAGCTCTGCATCACCGACCTGAATAACATATAATATAATTTGCAAGTTTCATAGTTCTAGAACTGAACAGCCATATCTTGGTAGTACCGTGCACAAGAAAGCAAGCAATATTCTCCGGATATATTTCAATATTCGCCCGACATTATCCTCCTTGAGGCGTACTCCGAACAAACTAATAATTTGTCGAAAGAAAATAGATATAGTATATCCATAACCAAAAAATTATAAGGGCTGGTTATTAAAGTACAATCTGAGTAAATAGCGTGGAATTTCACATTTAATACATCACGTTGCCAACAAGACGTTGGTTTGTAATTTTCTGTATAATCTATAAAATAGCGCTGAGAGGCTGTACCGAACTTGTACTTGTCGTCAAAGAACAAAAAAATATTTTCTTGAGTTCTGCGGGGTCTTTTAGATATAGTAATTATTACAATTACCTCGCTTTCCTCCAACCTGGTGACAGCTACGAAATAATAAAAGCATTCAAGGTTTTGTGCAATCCTGCGAGAAACGAGTATAGACTAAGGTGGAATTACTGCTACGTTGAGAAAAAGTAAAACAAATTTCACCAACCCTGAATACTGTGAGTTTCTCAATTTGAACACCCATATCTTGTTGTAGAGAGAAGCAAATTTCACATTCGGCATCCCAGACCCGAATAACATATAAATTACGAGTTTCATAGTTCTCTGCCCGAAAGAGCAAAACTCGAACCGCCATATTTTGGAAGCGACAATAGAGAGAAGCAAATTTCACATTCAGCATCATCAACCCGAATAACATAATTTGAGGCTTTAATATTTGTGGGACCAAAAGGCAAAATTTGAACCGCCATATCTTGGTAGTGTATAGTCAGTGTTTTCCGAATGTAATTCAATATTCGCCCCGTCATTCTGGGACACACTGTGTAAATCATGTATAAATCACCATATGTTTAAAACATATGACATATCAGATACTATATACTGCATCCTACTTCATTTATGAATTTAAACTACTATTCGTTACGTGTTATTGCTAACATAGTATATAATATTAACTGAAATCTTATGTACTAATCAATCCTCTTCAACTTACACGAATGATTTTCCTATTATACTCTTCACGTCCTTTCCCCCAAATCGTTTAAAATCTTGAGGTAAATTAATACGATGTACAGCTGATGTAGTTCCAGATTTCACAATAAACTTTGACACTTATGTGACAAAACACGTAAGAAATTGTATCTTCCATGTACGTGTAATCATACGAAATATAAAAAAAAAATATAATTACAAAGCATTATTATCACAAAACTAAAGAACCATGTTATTTATTATTTTAGGTGTTTATTCGATCTGAAACAGAGTTGTCTAATTGAAATGTATACGAAATCCCGTTTCTGTCTATATAATTATTTCCATTGTATGTAGGAAGACCTTCTGAAAACTATGACACGAGTATATGAATATATCACGAAATCGGTAGTCAGATATGAAATTATCGTTCGATCAAGGTAAATCAAGATATCAGATAAGAGTCACAGTTTCATGTTTGAAAAAGCACCCCTTCTTTCTAGTCGCTCATGACAACAAAACAAATTAAATGTCAATAATTTCATTAACTTCAAAGTAGGAATTATATTGATAAATAAAGTTGTTAAAGTATCTTTGGAGATGTGTTATTTTAAGCTTCTTATGCGTATCAAGTTATTTTCCTGTAAACTTTCATTTCCGATAAATTCTAGTTATAGATCAGCAAAATGTCGAAATAGAGTGAGTTTCTGACAAAATGATCTTGAAAACACAATCGAATATTACAAAAGAAACACGTTTGAATTCTTAATCCTAATTGACTGTTGTTCCGCTAATACTATAAGCTTTATAACGAACTGTGAGTCTCAAAAGGAAGTCTCTCTAGTAGTAGTGATTAAAGTGCATAAAACCAGACTCGCTCCATCACCACCTTGTGATAAAAATCTGAGTCAACAGTGTTTGGCGCAAGCACATTCAATTATCAAGCTACAGTCCTATAGGATTTCTGCCTGAAGCAACTAAAACGGAGCCATAACTAAGGTAACTTCTCTTTTCCTTAAATTGCAGAACGTTAATTACTAACTCATAGCATCAACCAATTTCTTGTTAATTAAAAAAGGATGTCTTTTGTCTAGAATTATTAAAAAAGCAAATTAAATTGACACAGTTGAACAAATTGTTACATCAAATGCATTTTTACTTCCTTCTTCTGTTACTGACTGTAACTAATTAATTCTTAGTTGTCATGTATCCAATTCTTCACTATCTTCAACTTGTTATCTCCTGTTATATAGGAAAAGCTGTGCTAATGGGTTATATTTAATAATCTTAATATTCGTATTTTCTATTTTTTATGAAGATTCAGCTGATGATAATTTCCCTTTGTGCAAAGATGTGATGGAAATGTTTCATGTAACACAATTCCGAATAACAATAGATTTTATCTAGATACAGACATTTGTAACCAAAAATAAAATTGCCTAAATAAAAACCTTCTCTATCGTATTGCATATTTAAAATATGAAAGATCTTTTAGGTGCCTTCATAGAAAAGATGCAGGAAAAGGAACCGTACAATCCCAATCTGTCTATGTCCAGACATTAAATCTCAGGAACCACAAAGTGTAAAGAGGAACCTGTGGTGTTGTTAGAAACGTATTCGCTAGACTAGCTCAGAGCCGCCGAAACCGTCTTGCTTGGTGCAATAATTCAGTGTTAGCAACATACCTTTTAAAATTTTAATTGTTCAAAACGCTTCCATTCCGTTCCAAGTATCAGCACCAAACTTGGCATAAACATTATCTGGAACAAATGAAAAATACTGTGGGTGTTCTCTTGTTCAAGCACTCTTGTCAGTGCTGCCAATCTGAGTCCAGAAATGTAATCTCAAGAATTACAGGAAGTAGAGAGGTTTTTAGGTTTAATTGGAAAGGTAGTATACCAGCTCAGAGCCACCAAAACTCTCTTGATTAGTGCAGTGGTTCAGTATTGCCAAAACATCAAACAATTACGTTTGTTCAAAATTCCTCCATTCCTATCTGCCCCCAAATTGGTATAGACATTATTTGACACAACATGAACTACTGCGGGTGTCACCATCCTCTGGTTGTGACTGTTGGCCACTATGTTTATGTAATATCCATTTTTCAGAGTGCTTCCATTAGATGAAAATAAATTGCGTGCATTTGAAAATAAGGTTCTGAGAAAGATATAAAGGTCGAAACGGGACAAGCTGGTTGCAGAATGGATGAGTCCGCATAATGAAGAACTTCACGGACTGTACGACGCACACGATGTCGTAAGAATAATGAAATCACGACGACTAAAGTGAGTAGACCATGTAACATCGATGGTGGAAAACGAAGATGGATGGTACTATCCTGGTTGGAAATTCGGATGGAAAGAGACCGTTGAGAACACTGAGACGTCATTGAGAGGACAAAATTAGAAGAGATTTTCAAGAAGTAGGTGCTCGTGATGAAGACTGGCTTGATGTTGTGCAGGATAGAATCCAATGACGACCGTTTGTTCCTGCGACGATCAACTTGCGAATTCCGTTAGTTAGTGAGTTAAATTACGTTAAATCTAGCAGTGGATACTTACTTGGTGTTTTCTTCGATACTTAGTAAAATGCTGTAAGTGTCCCCACGCACTCCCTTTATTTACAACCAATGTCTAAAGGTATGGACCGGTCGAAAAGTTTTGCATAAAGCAGTGACAGCTTGTTATCATCAAGAAAGCAGAGACGACCAATGTTTGCTAATGTATTTCCAAATTAATACGACCGTGACACGTATGTAGTAGCCCCATGTTATCCGCCACGGGTGTTTCATAAAATTGGGAATTTAATAAAATTCATGTAATAATCTAAGCCACTACTAACGACTCACTACCCGGAGAAACAACAGTGTGTGGAATGAAAGGAGGGAGGTTTCTCGTGGTAGTGAGTCGTTAGTAGTGGCTTAGATTATTACAGCCATCCCACAGCACATGCTTGCAGTAGAAGATCGTTCACGAATAGTCACGTTAATGCAGCAAGGTCTGACATAACAAAACATAATCCAGATTGTACACTGGAATCAAAGTGACGTGTCATTCGAGTGGTACAGAGTTCAGAGACTGAATCAACTTCACATAGACTCCACACAGGTCGGCAACTCAAACCAATAGCAGCTCAAACTCGAATCATGTACCTTCAAGTATGACGCTGTCCTAATGTCACTCCTGCCAACATCTGCAGGTGACTGTAGAAGCTACAAGTGTAAGTGTGTCGTCACGAAAAGCGCGCAATCATCTTGATGCATGACAACACCATTCAAGTGTGGAGAGGACGTGGCCAACGACTTGATTCAAATGTCGTAGAACTTCAGTGGCAGCAGCGAGGTTCCACACTTCTGGACAGGAAACGTTGTGGTGCCCTGTGCACCTTTGGTCCATATTAAAGGGGTTATGACAGCAGACACCTACAAGAAGACCATCATTGAACCTGTAGTCAGTGAATTTCACGGGAGTATGAAATACACTTCACGCTAGTTGACAATAATTCCCACCCACACCATGTCAGGATTTTGACCGAATACTTGGAGAGACATGGCATCCGAAGGATGGAATGACACTTGATTTTATCTGATTTGAACTGTGTGGAGCATGTGTGATCCTTGCTGTAACCAGCAATTGCAAATAGTCCAGAGACACCCAAAATACTTAAGGAGCCTATGTGCACTTCAGTGGAACAATATGGTAGTCTGTCTCAGGATTGTAGGGATAATGTAGCTTGGAGTATGCCCCGAAGTGTCCAGGAGGGTATTCGTGTGTGTGGGTGTTCATCACGTTACTGACATCGGCAAATAGTTTAAAATTATCAAGTAGCTTTGGTTTTAGAAAGAAATGGACTTGGTTGTGATTCAAGCTGCTCCTAAAGCAACCACTTGATAATGTGTGTTTTGATGTCCAAAATCTTTCCAAGTATGGCATTTCTTGTGCCTTGTTTTCTGTGTACTAACACACATATGTGTTTGGCACCAGCGCGACTACACGGACACTACTTTCTAAAGGCTATTTACTCCTTTATTGGAGTACGGCGTTTATGGTGGGCCGCGTTGTAATATCTCTTGAGACCTTTTCTCGCAGTTGATCAAATGTATACGCTCTGTTGCTCACTACCCAAAATTACAATTCTATTACAACTTCTTTTAATCTCCTCTTTGTAATCAAACAAAGGTTGGAATCTAAAGTGAATTACATAATTATATGCGTGTAATCAAGCAGTTAAATTTTCGGATGTAGGGGTGTCCCCAGAATAGTACTACGGGAGAAAAAGTCAAAATTATAAATAGAAACAGGGGTTGATTTTGTTTACTTTGAACGAACCATGAAATTTTGAACAACTTTTAGAGGAAACAGCTGTGGGTTTCGTGCAGAAATAGTGTAACCCACATTAAAGAATTGTTTAGAAAAAAGAACCGCAAGATACAGGTACATGGTACATAGTACTGCACGGACACTTTACATAGTACATGGTTAAGTATCCATTACTGCCAACAACACTATTAAAGGTGATATTATGGCATATAAATCTTTGCTTTTTATATGCATTTTAATATAAAAAATAACACAAAAACATAAAAGTCTGTGTTATAATTTACATCATTTCTCAACAAAGCCCCGCAGTTTTTTATATACTTTATCGCGTCTTTGGCAGTTTCAAAAGCTATTTGGTAAGTTAACTATTGAGCTACTAAGTTAGCATTTATAAGTGCCAAACGATACAAGTTATCAAAAATTGTTTCCTCGAACAGTGAGAATATGAAATGCGAAAAGGCGATAACGATTGCGCAGCAGGCATTCACTAAGAAGAAGAATGAATCTCTTATGTTGATCGATAAACAAAGAATTGAGGAAGATAATAACTAAATGTTTTGTGTGGAGCATTGCGTTGTATGCAACAAATGTGGATTGTACGAAAGAGTGAGGAAATAAAATTGGAAGCGTTTGAAATGTGGAGATAAAGGAGAATGATAAATAGCTGCATACAGAAGATTCTAAATGAAGAAATACAGAACACACAAGAGGAGAGAACAGCAATCCTGAAACAACAAAGAATATATAGAGAAACTGTATAATACATTTTCTGCGCAGAGATGCAATTGATATCTGCTTGGGTGTAAGAGAGGAAGAGGAATAAAACAAAACCAACACTTTCAAAATATGAAAAAAGATAAATCTTATGTTGAGATAAAAAGCAAATCGCCAGATCGGGATGAATGAAGAGAACCTAGCCTGCCTTGAAGGACCTGCCTCTTTGGGATAAATACTGATGATAATGATGATCTATATATATAAACTCTAGAAACGATCAATATGTGAGATAGTAAAGAAGAGAAAAAGAACTGTTTACGACACTGTTCACACTAAAGGATAGAAGTGAAGGGAAAAGAGTTAGAAGATGAGAGCTTCTTATGATATTGAGGACGGTAAATATTACGCCAGGACCAACAGGAATTGTAGAATCATTCTGTATAGACAAGGTTTAACTTACCTTCAAGGGCTTGTCTAATTCGAAATTATGCTAAAAATTATAATTACTCATTTATCAATAGCACTTGAATGGAAACCTCCATTCATTATCTACATTTTGGATACTACAGAATTTTACCAAACTGCAACCTTTTTTTTAAAAAAAAAAACGTCCCTGCAATTTAGTGACCATGACAATGGCGGCGCCAGAACAGAAAGTCCGGGGCTAGAATATTTAAATTGAAAAATGTCAGGATACCGACCTAAGTTTATGGCACATTTAGAAAATAATAAATACTGGCAAATCTTGTTTCTAAGGTTGATTATATAGGGCTTCAGCATCCTTGCCTCCTCTACAGTCTTCCTTGGACAGTGAGTACAAAATGACACTTTCTAATTTTGAAGCTCTGGCTATGTATAAAAATAGAAGTGTTGACATAACAGAGCGACCCACAGGACTTCGAAGTGGCCGAAAGGAAAGCTTCTTATGCTCGTTGTCTCGGATTCAATTCCCGCAGGGGAAAATTAAACGAAATGAATCGATATCAACTTTACTGAAAAAAATAAATAGGTCCCGTTCTTAGAAGCTCACCATGTCGTGCAGGACGTTAATAACAATTCAGTAACCGACCCGTAGCAGCATGAACTGAGAAAGATCTACTACTGTGACGCAGAGCACACATAGACGCTTTTATTAATCATCGCAAAACATTTGAACGGATTGAGTTACCTAAATGGTTAAACTTCGAATTTCAGTTGTATTTATACCTACAAACTAGGCCCTTGCGAACTACCTTCCAACGTACATTTTATCGCGGTTAATATCATAGAACTCTATGGAACGTCCAAATAATATCCTATTACGTCCATTTTATGATCATGGACATACAGAGCATGAGATAGATACCCATTGAATACACAGCATGTTAAGAAATATGATGTCTCTAAGACCGACATTGTAAAATTTTGGTAAACGTTATTTTGAACTGGCAATTCTAATAACTATTGACTTTGGCCCGTCACGTTTATCCGTCACGTTCTAGTTAAAATTCATAATCACAAACATCCATGCCAGAGCTTTGATTTGAACTCGGATCCTTCGAGTTGCTGGCTTAGCGCCCTAACCCAAACGACTACCTGGTAGACAAGACAGACATTATGCATGTCCACTTGATGTTTAGTTAATAAGGACGGCCCCACATAGCACAAGGACGTCCCATCGACAACCATGGGATGTCCCACCCGGGATATAGGGATGTCCAAAGACTTCCCATTGGTCCCACAGGGCGTCCACGGGTCATTTAAGGGCAGTCCTCATGTTCACGAATACCCAAAAATGGGATATCCCATATAGGATGCCCGTAGGACGTGTTTGGGATAGAAGGACAGTTTTGTTTCACGTACTGGTTTAAACAAACGATGTTCACAGAACTACTCCTCATTTTCATCCTCACACCGATTTCAAATTCACATTGCTGTTAGCGGTAAGAAACTTTTGGAACAGATACAAATTAATGGGTACATGGTTCACAGTTCCGATTCAATACTTTAAGTAGCGGTGAACTGAATCTGTTACAAGCAGTGCCACAGAGTAGAATCACTGGTACTTTTAGCAGTGAACCGGAACTGTTCGAAACCATTAAGATTAATGTAAAGCAAAGATCTCCAATATTAGATGACAACACTATCTCCGTATATGAATTAAGTATTGTTGGCGTTACATGAGATTTCAATACGATTAGGTTAGTGTGTTACTTAGAAAAGTCCGGTTAGATTATTGTTTTCTTGTTAGGATGAGTTAAATTATGTTATGTCTAGTTTACAATTTTTGTGCATAATTACTAGTGAAATTGTGATTATTGGGTTACCAGCTTCTCTTTATTGGTTAAGGTTAATGTAAAGCAACGATCCCCAACCAAAGATTGCAGCACTATCTTGTAGTGCTGAATGGCATCATTCTACTACTCCCTTATAGTACTTGGTAATAGTTCCCTGTTTCTGAAAGGCATGATAAGGATAGGTTTAAGTCAATATTGGAGTTGCTGATTAGATCATGTGTTAGTGCTATGAAAAGAGAAAAATAAAATAAGTCTCTAATAAAGTTACTGTATTTTATCACGATACTACTACACCAGTAAATGACGCCACATATTAGTGAGTGTGTCTGGCCTGTTGCAACTTCTCTCAAAGAGATGGCTCAAAGGTGGCTAGACATGACATACACCAAATCGGCATTTAAAGGGCGGAAAAGACGTCAGTCCATTTTCTGGATTTAAGGTAGTTGCCGAGCTGGCAGAAAATTTAAAGCAATCCGTCTCTTTTTCAGACCTTAACAACACAGGACGTCCATATCATGTCTGAGTACATCTATTTTATGTCCATGTAGAATCTGACCATTCGATGGGTGTCCAATTGACATGCAGAAAATGGAAACCCCGAATATGGACGTTGTGGAGCTCCAATGGATATCATGTTCATAGACTGGGTGTTCCGATGAACGGTATTACGGACGTCAACTGGATATCATGAAGACAGACGTTGTGGACGTTCAATGGATATATAGGAAATTGATAACCATAAAAAGGACTTTGTCGACTTCCACTTCGTACTCTAGGAATAGAATGGACATTGCGGATGTCTAGTTGGCATACTGAACATGGATGACTATATGAAGGACATTATAGATGTCCAATGAATGTCCATAACGTGGACGTCCCAAAGATGAACATTGTGAACGCCGAACAAATTTACACGAAGTGGGTGTTCTTGTGTTCGGAAGTGTGGATGTCCATAAAGCGGATATCTGGGTGTACGAAAGTTGAACGTCCAATGGATGTCTATAAATCGGATGTTCCTAAGCCGAACATTCTGTACTACCTTTGGCTTAAAATGGATGTGCATATGAAGGACATAGTGAGCACCTTGATATTCACATTAAAATTCTTCTTCCTCGAAACGAAGGACTATTTTATTATTATTTCTATCTCATCTCTGAGAGAGCATATCTAAAAAAAGAAGGAACCAAAAATTCTTGCTTTTTCTGGATAGTATCAAGAAGTGGAGATGAAATAATAATAATAATAATAATAATAATCTTAGAATTTATGAGAAAGCATTTAACTCATTTTTGAGAAAGTAAATTTTAATCGTGTTCAGAATGGTTGAAGTTATTGTAAAAATAAATTACTTCAGTGACTTTCTGTGAAAATATAGAAAGAGTTTAATATATCACTTTTCCATATTCCCATCTAAAGAAAATAAATTCAATCCAAGCTGGCTGATGGAACATCTAGCGCAAGGCGAAATTTCAGTAGTTATTCACATTTTCATTCCATGTGGGTTTGTGGAAATTATATGGATTGTTCGATACATAACTAATGCAAATTGTAACATGCGATAACTTCAGAACGATTAGTAATACGGTAAAACTAATTACACCAGCAACATTTTGAGAAATGAGATGTACATTATATGTCACTTGCCCCTGTTCTCATTTGAGGGAAATGAATTGAATTCAAGTTGCCTAACGGAGCGTGTGGAGTACTTGGTCTCATTTCTATTTGATATTGTTAAATTCATGTTGCGTCAAATCTGTAGAAATTATAGAGCGATTCCACGCGTCAAGCACTGACATTTAGAATACATTTTTCGACTTTAATTGCCTTATAACTTATGTTATAATTGCAACAAAGGCAATTTCAGCACACCGTTGGATAGAGAAGACATTGAATAATACATTCGCGGTTTAAGAACACGTAATCAATAAGAATACTCTATATTATTTATTGTTAAAGTTGTCGTAACGAACTGACATTTTTGCAACCCGCACTTACACTCTGACATATATTGGTCCCAAATTCTCTGAAAGTATGCATGCCCCGAAAAATTTAGAAAAAAAAAAACACATTCAAGGTGAATGCGTTAAGTTTAGTTTCCATATAAAATCCAGAATATATTAATATAGTAAGCGTATAGGAGGGAAAACAGTGTCACACACTGACATCTGTGAAATATTAGATGAATTTACCTTGCAAATATTGCTTTATTTTTATACATTCTGATAGAAATAAACTAACGGACTCAATTATAGATCCTAAATAAAATATCACTATAACATATAATGAGTGGCCAAAATGTTATGTTTCAAAATTTAAAAATTTTAATCAATATTAGCCTGTTTCCCCAGGAATAATTATTATCTTATCTGCACAGTCTTGATTGTTTTCCAAATTAATTACTTACTGGTCTTCCACCAGGCGCCTCCCCAGGTGGCGGATAGGGGAATGCCGACCAGATATGGTGGGTACCGCAAATATTCCGGGAAGGACCAAAACCAGTACTGCTGCCTTGCAGTTAGTAGAGGGATCTACAAAGGCTAGGGGAAGATAACCCCGAACAAAAATATCATGGTGAGGGGAAGCAGCATCACCATTACCACTCTGAGGCTGAAGATGAATGACATCGGCAAGGTTTAGAGATGGACAGAGGGCGACATCTTGAATGTCTACCTTTACTGCGAGGTCGTAGAACTGACAACTCTACACCGCTAAACCTTTTCAAGAAATAGTAACAGATGGTTCATGGATTCTCCTGGGGTAAATTATTCCGGAGGTAAACTAGTCCCTCATTCGGATCTCCGGGCTGGGACTGTTTCAGGGGCTCTATGAACAGGATTAAGAGAGACCTTAGAATAGGTACGTGGAACGTACGAACATTACACCAAACGGGAGCTGTTCAGGTGGCGGTACGCGAGACCAAGAAGTACGAGCTAGACATATTAGCGATACAAGAAGTTCGGTGGGAGGGTCAAGATAGCATCCCACAGGGCAAGTACACTTTCTCACGATTTCGGAACAGGGTTCCTCATTAAGAATAGTATCCTTCCGGTGGTTCAGAATATAGAGTTCGTAAACGAAATAATATCGTACGTTACGATACGTACTCGATGGGGTAACACGGTTTTATTAAACGTCTATGCTCCGACCGATGTGGCTACTGATAACGACAAAGATATATTCTACGATGAGCTAGAAAAGTTGTTTGACCGATTACCGAAGTATAATTTGAAATTTGTGTTGGGTGATTTCAATGCAAAGGTAGGGAGATAAGAAAAATATAGACCTACTATAGGCAAATACAGTCTTCACGAAAAGACCAACAACAATGGAGAAAGACTGATAACTTAAAGAGCACGTACTTTCAACACAAAGACATACACAAATACACATGGGTATCTCCGGACGGCAAAACTCTAAACCAGATCGATCACGTATTAGTAGACAGACGAAGACACACCAACATAATGGACGTTAGGTCGTACAGAGGAGCGGAAGGTGACACCGACCATCAATTGGTGATCACAAAAGTAAGGGAAAAGTTATGCGTCGCGAACAGAGAAAGCAAGGGATCAAAACAACTGAAATTTGAAGTGAAACTATTAAATAATTCGAGCATAAGAGCAGATTACCAACTCGAACTCTCAAATAGGTTCGAAATCCTAGCCGACTCGAGTAATAATAATGATGATATTAATAATGAAATTGATGTAAGTAAGATGTGGGAGAAAATTCGTGAAACAATTAAGAGCGCAGCGAAGGAAAGCATAGGTGAGAAGAAACAACAGAAAAACAAACCTTGGTTTGATGAAGAATGCATTAAACTTCATGAGGAACGAAAGCAAGCAAGGCATCGATGGCTAAGTAATAAAAGCGAAGCAAATACCAACCACTACAGTAACGCGAAACGAAACGCCACACTAGGGTTCAGAAACAAAAAGCGAGAATATATGACGCAGAAGATTCAGGAGATTGAGGAAAACGGGAAGACAAATAACATACGAGATCTATACAAAGGGGTAAACTCGTTAAGAAAAGGTTACCAGCCGAGATTAGGAATGATTAGAAATGAACGTGGAGATCTTCAGGAGGATCCGACTAAAATTGTCGATGTGTGGAAAAGTTATTTCGACAAACTTCTTAATGTACACAGCGGGGAACAAACAGAGGAATTTGAAATCCATACCGCAGAACCGTGGATTCCCGAACCTAGCGAGATCGAGATCGAAATGTCGGCTAAGAAATTAAAAAAATTCAAATCACGAGGAATAGACAATATTCCAGGCGAATTAATTAAAACAGGAGGAACGGCACTAATCAAGGAACTACACAAATTGATAAGTGCTATATGGAGAAAGGAGCAGCTCCTAAAGGAATGGAAAACATCAATAATTGTTCCGATTTTCAAAAAAGGCGATAAGTCGGAATGCAATAATTACCGCGGAATCTCGTTACTTCCAACCTGTTACAAGGTATTAAATAATATTCTGTTAACACGCCTAAATGTATACGTAGATGAAATAATTGGAGATCACCAATGTGGATTTAGAAGAAATAGATCCACGTTGGACCAGATTTTTGCTTTGAGACAAATTTTGGAGAAGAAATGGGAATACAATGGGACGGTTCACCAGCTATTCATTGATTTTAAGAAAGCATATGATTCTATCAAAAGGGATAAGTTATACAGTATCCTGAAACGATTTGGAATTCCGAAAAAAATGGTCCAACTAGTGAGGATGTGTCTCAGCGACCCCATAAGCAGAGTACGGATAGGTAATAATATGTCAGATAGTTTCAAGATTCGCAACGGATTGAAACAAGGCGATGCCTTGTCACCACTACAGTTTAACTTCGCGTTAGAATATGAGATTTTAAAAATTAAAGGGGACAAAAAGGGACTATCATTGAATTGTTTGAATCAACTGTTTGTATACGCGGATGATTCGTTTGGAGAGCCTGTGGACTCTTTAAAGAGGCAAATATCCGAAAGCATGTTTGATCGAGTTGTAAATTTATACCTCGAGGCACAGTAGAAGATTGTTTTCGCATTTTAAAGGTTCTGGGTTCGAATCCAGTTAATGGTCATCCAGATGGATATTTCTCGAGACTGTTCACTAAGTTATATAAGCGTAAAGTACCTTCTCCGGTCAGCTTCCGCCTCCACAGTTCCCTCCGCTTTGATGTTACTTGTAAATAAGACCTAATTTTCAGTTGTCTTAGACAAATGCAAAGATTTGTTATATGATAAATAGCTCAGATATGCATGCGTTTAAAATTATACGATTACCCATGTTGAATTTCTTGATGTTATCAGGTAATTAAAATCTTATTCTATCGAAAACATATCCAGTTAGTCAGGCGACATGGAAAGACCGGTGGGAAGGCGTCTAGTTTTAAAAAATCCCCACAAGGAGTCGACGTCGGCGGGAAGTTGCCGGGTTGGGTTTGGCCCCTATGTTGGGAAATCGATGGACCAACGGGGGCCTGGAAATTGGCCCAACGACCTATTGCAGCTTATGAGTCGGTTCCGACCTAGCCTCAATATATTTCCCTAGTACTTGTAGGACCCCACTGCGTCCCAGCAAAAAAAAAAAACCTTCTTGGACAGCATTTGGCGTTCTGGGTTACGTTTTCTACAGAAAATATTACGCTAGTATCTGCTCTGTTTTCAGCAAGAAATGTAAGAATAATTTTTAAGTACTCAATAAAAATTTTTTCAATTTTTTTCTTATAGGCAGCAGATTCCCAAAAGTCAGCATTTATTTAAAACAGTCTACCGGAGTCCCTGGAAACGTCCTTTTGAATTAACGTTTGTAATGCAAATCCTTCAAATGGAACAACACCACTTATAGCATGCAAAAAGCTCAGTAATAAAAACTATGGAACTTATAATCAAACCAAAGACTAACATGATGAATATTCCTTGTAAATGAGAAAGGGAAAAAGGAATGTCTTCTTTGCTTGGAGAGTTATGTAAAAAGAATCATCAAATCTTTCTTCATCTGTTAACACATGTGTAAATCCAGCTTCTATTAATCTGATAATGATCCTGTTAAATCTTGGAAGATAAGGAGAATGCATGGAAACAGGTAATGACGCTGAGACTGTAGCTATGTTATCATTACTGATATGGAAATTCACACTTTTATCTTCTGATCTCAATTGTTCCCTCAAACTTCTTTGGACTTTGTCAAATGATATCACTATCCTGTCTTGTTTTTCTGCAAGAAATTTGACCAATGAAAATCCACAAGTTGGATTCTCAGAACATGCCTTGGTTCTTAAGCCAATATTTCTCAAAACTGGATCAGTGGCATCTGTTAGAAAAGGCATATAATTTTGATTAATTTCTATTGGAAATTTCGATTTTGAAACATCCTCCCTACTGTTAATAGCAGGGTAGAAGTGGGGATTAACTATAGAACTTAACAACGCACTCTGATATAAAGAAGTAATGATCAAACATGCTGCAGTAGAGAGCACAAATATAAATCTGAGAATTCGCTTTTTAGGTTGTCGAGGCACCGAGATTTGTAGGGCAACAGACAATATGTTTAAAACTGTTTTTGTAACATCTGGTAGTTCATCCTTACGCAATACCATATATTCAGATAAGAGCATTGTTATTAGATTAAAGAACAACATGTTTGTCGGTCCAGGTGCCTGACTTCGTCTGTTGTATAAATATCTTTCTCACAAAACAGACATTGCAGTTTGAAGTCGAAGTTTGGAAAAGATGAACGCGCAGTTCTTAAACATTCTTAAACATTCTTCAAGACATTACTTCATTGTTTACTTTCTTTTATTTGCTATTTTATTTTCTAAAAAGAACGCCTTAAGCTGGTTTGCTGTTATTGTTAGTTAATAAGAGTTTACACTGTGGCGCCATCTACTGACCAAAAGGTAGAGTGTTGCAATAAATTATGGATGCTTGTCACTGCTTGGTGCTCATAAAATCGACTACCTCCATTAGTTTTAGAGATACAAGAATGATATTGAGTTCGTTGGAAAGCTCTTGAAAAGGCCTTCAAAGGTTTGTTGTCACATTGAACGATTATTTCGGGATGTTTTCCCATATTCGCATTCGTTTCAAAGTTATTGACAGTTAAATGTGACAATAAACATTAAGAATATACTTTCCTTTCAAATCTAGGTGCCATTTTTAAAGTTGGTGGTTGTATATGACGGACACTAGCTATGAATAACATTTGGTAATATATTCTATGGAAAATGAAACAAGAACGAAGTCTCTATGTTAAAATGTCGAGAATATACATAGCTTTAAAATCTAAAAGTTAAATTTGGTCGGCGGCCATGTTGATGACGTCAATCTCAGTTTCCCCAAGCGGGATTTTTTGGGACTTTGGGTTTAGTATGTTGTTTAGGACAACATTCTAAACACTTTCACCAATTTTCAGCTTGTTATTATAAAATTCCGGGTTAGTGTCATATTTGGTCTAATTGCACCGGACTAAAATTCAAATTGAAATTAAGAGTAATATTTATAATAAGTGATTACAATGCTAGAATACTTTTCTAAGCCTTCAGTTCGTTAAAGTAGCGAAACAGGCTCCCAGCAGAGAGTAGCAAACTGCGAAATTGAAGCGATAAAGTGAATCGTACTTGTAGTAGAGTTAGTAGTAGTTCCATTTTGATAATTGTTGAACTGGATCATTGTTGTGAAGGAAAACAAACGACACAGTCCCAACGCAAAAAAATTAGGCGTAAGTTTATTTAAGAAATCGTTTGAACTGTGATGTTGCTGTATGGATAATGAAAGAAAAATACATTAAATTTTAGATATGTAACAATAGAAGTATAATAGTACTAATTGTACTTTCTTTTCTGTTGGATAATTGTGAAACGATATCGTTTATCAAAATGCATT